>MU763892.1:12620-38865 GCA_026770625.1 Nicotiana glauca | reverse complement strand
ATTTCTAGTTCGCAGACTGTAACAGAGTCAAACTTTCCTCGGTTCGGGATTAATTCGGTGACTTGAGACACCATTATATTCTCAAGTGGCGACTCTGAATTTTTTTAAATAACTAATCCCGTTCCGACCGTCCTTTAATTGGAAAAACTCTTTGCTTTATTATATCCCTTCCCGGGGTGTAGTAAAAAAGTGCCCATGCAAAAAAGAGGTGTGACAGTACCCCAGTTTATTGTGCTTGTTTTGTTGTACAAACTCTTTCCCCGCCTGTCTAGTACAATTCTCTATTTTCCGTTATTTCTAGTCATTTTCTTTTGTTTAGGTCATTCATCTTTATAATCTTTTTCCTGTCGACTCTAGTGACATGACATGCATACGTAATTCTCATCCTGGTATTAAAAGTCAGTTTTGTCATGAAACATTGAAATAATTTTGAAGATGACAGGGGCACTTGAGGGAAATAGAACAGATTTGGACACTTTGAGATCATTTGAAGCCCAAACCATGTGAAACTAGGGCAGACAGAACATAAAGAAACCTTATGTTTCATGCCGCATCAGTTTGAAATTAAAGACAAGTTTGCCCAAATTGGCAAGGGTCGTTCATGATAATGAGAGTGAAAGTGTTGCCCAATGGTGATTTGTATTTAACAGATGAAGAAAGCAAAGGTATGGATATAGCTATCAAGTCTAGTACGATTAGAAGATGTTACAAATATTAGTTTAATCGCGTTATTTGTGCTTGGCATGTTTTGAAGATTGGAATGACGAAGGCATTTGTTTCTGCTATCTAAACACTTTATTCTTTGTTACCCCTTTGAGAATTATTTTATTTCTTTCATACCCCTCTTTCGGAATCAGTAGCAAAGATTAGAAACACAAGCGTGAGAGCCAAGTAAAAAATAAAAAAAAAAGAAAAAAAAAAGAAGACAAAAAAAGCATAAAAGAAAAATAATGATAAGTGAAGAAAAACTATAACAACAAGGAATTTGGTATGAACTACGTTCGAATTGATTCCGAAAGGATACATAGGCAGCCTCTCTCTGAGGTTCAGTCACACCAAAATAAAAATCCAAGAGTCCTCAAGAAAGAAACTGGGGCAGAAGTTGTGGTTGTTGTAAAGAAATCTGGTTCCGAAGGTTGTAATTTTGAACCCAAGTTGATTCGTTTTGAGCCTTTAATACCCTTTATTTATAACCCTATCTAAAAGCCCACAATTATGGTCCAATAAAAGACCTTCCAATCAGTCTTCGAGAGATGCCAAGTCAAGCAAGTAAAGGTGAATCACATCAGGGGCGACACTTCGGTCCAAACAAGGAAAATGAAAAATGAGAGTCTTATTGGTGAAAACCCTCATGGGCACCGTAAGGCGACGGGAGCTGAGGGAAATAAAAATGAGAGAGTCTTATTGGTGAAAACCCTCACGGGTACCTTGAGGCGACTGTAAGTTGAGAGAAAGACCAAAATGAGAGAGGCTTGATAGTGAAAACCCTTCGGAGATTGTGAAAAATGGTTAACGATGGAGAATCAAAGCCCAGTTTCACGGTTTACGGGCACCACAAGAGCTGAACATCAGAATTGCTTGACAGAATAGGCCACATGTGCATGTCATGGCCATTAGAGTTGGTATCCACATCTGATAGGTTTCTACTTTATAGTTTTTTTGTTAGGAATCATCTCTTTCCTTTTTCCTTTACTCTGTTCCTTTTATCTTGTTCATTTCCTCTCCTGAGTCTGTTTGGTCAGAACAAGTGAGAAATGACTTCAAAATTTTCCATCAGCTTTCCAATTGCACAAAATGAGACCTGGCTAGTACATCAAAGCGACATAAGTCAGGAAAGAACAATAAGCGCACTGAGCTGGTAATAATCAACAGCTTTGGGGTCCCTGCAAAATAGGTTTGGTACATATCAATTCATGGAGAATGCAATAGATGAAGGGTGTTGGTTGAAAGGATCAAAGGTATATTCTACGATAAGATGGACGAAAAGGTTGGACCAGCGACAAGAAAGATGTTCCAAGCAGAAATCAAAGGTTATAGACATCAAGGCCAAGGCCAGTGGTTTAAAGCAGGAAAGAGCGACATGCGCGCTGAAGTTGGGGATCAGATGAAACACAAAGGGTTGATGGATATCGGTCTAGGGGCAACGCAACAAATCAAAGAATATTCAGGTGCAAACGAAGAGAGATATTTTCTGGGTTAAGGTTTATAAAGGAGGTGCCTAGTTAAGGAACTAGCAGGGTCTTCGAGTGGAAATCAGTTGTCATGGAAGATATTGGGGTCAGATAAGAAGACTAGAAGTGAAAAAACAAAAGTTAGGAATCCTGCAGTTAAGGACCGGAGAAGGTCAAAAATTTTCAACCGAGGCAGTTAAACAAAACGGAGTACGGAAAGGACCGGAAAAAAAAACCATCTCCAGCAAGAGCATCATAACCAACCACTGCATTTTAAACTAACGAGATTTTTCTTTGATTAAAATAGGGGCAGAAAATCTCGGTTGTTTCGAAGGAACCCACCGTAAGGAAAGGCAAAACACCAAATAGAACATGGAAGAGAACTCAAGTTTCAAGAGAGAGAAAGACAACTCAAGTTTTAAAGGGAAATCAGTTTCGAAGAAAGACAATTTAAGTTTCAAGGGAAAATAGTTCAAGATGCTAGGGAAAAAAATGTCAAATAACAAAAGAAGACATTTTAAAGTTTTGAAGTCAGGAGCTCGCCTAGAGAACAGAGGCATACAATTCAAGTTTTGAAGTCAGGAGCCCGTCTGGAGAATAGAGGCATACAATTCAAGTTTTGAAGTCAGGAGCCCGCCTGGAGAACAGAGGCATACAATTCAAGTTTTGAAGTCAGGAGCCCGCCTGGAGAACAGAGGCATACAATTCAAGCTTTGAAGTTAGGAGCCCGCCTGGAGAACAGAGGCAAACAATTTAAGTTTTAAAGTCAGGGGCCCGCCTGGAGAACAGAGGCATACAATTCAAGTTTTGAAGTCAGGAGCCCGCCTGGAGAACAGAGGCATACAATTCAAGTTTTGAAGTCAGGAGCCCGCCTGTAGAACAAAGGCATACAATTCAAGTTTTGAAGTCAGGAGCCCGCCTGTAGAACAGAGGCATACAATTCAAGTTTTGAAGTCAGGAGCCCGCCTGGAGAACAAAGGCGTACCTTTTAAAGTTTTGAAGTCACGAGCCCACCTGGAGAACAGAGGCGCACCTTTTAAAGTTTTGAAGTCAGGAGCCCACCTGGAGAACAGAGGCGTACCTTTTAAAGTTTTGAAGTCAGGAGCCCTCTTGGAGAACAGAGGCGTACCTTTTAAAGTTTTGAAGTCAGGAGCCCGCCTGGAGAACAGAGGCGTACCTTTAAAGTTTTGAAGTCAGGAGCCCGCCTAGAGAACAGAGGTGTACCTTTTAAAGTTTTAAATTCAGGAGCCTGCCTAGAGAACAGAGGCGTACCTTTTAAGTTTTGAAGTCAGGAGCCCGCATGGAGAATAGAGGCGTACCTTTCAAGTTTCGAAGTCAGGAGTCTGCCTGGAGAATAGAGGAATACAATTAAAGTAAAGAAGTTGGGAGCCCGCCTGTAGAATAGAGGAATACGATTAGAGTGAAGAAGTCAGGAGCCCACCTGGAGAACCGAGGTAGACGACGATAATCAAGAAAAGACGTTCAAAGGATCAGCAATAAAGTACTCGCCTGGAGAGAAGAGAAATACAGTTCAAGTCAAGATGTCGGTGTAAGACAACAACAAAATTATTGTAGAGAAATACAAGGCGACAAGACGACAATCAGGCATCCACTTGAGGAAAAAAAGAAGACTACAATTCAAGTCAGCAACAAAGGAACATAGGAGGAAAATGCGAGTCAACAAGGCAATAGCAGTCACAAGATTAAGTCTTTGTAATTCATAGGCTATAGCTTAGTCTAGCTTCTTTATTTTTCTTGTAGCATGGTGTAATAAGGGGTCAGCAAGTAGCAACAGCAGCAGCAACAGTAAACACAGCTTCATGGTAGTCCCAGTTACCAAAACTTCCCGAACTACATTGCCCTGATTCCTTTTTAGCCAAGGATATGTAGGAAACTTTTGAAGGAGAGGTTCGGTCAAATCTTTCAAAAATGCTTCACACGGAGTGTTCAAATGGGCAAAAATTGCTCGTATCTGCTCACTTTGTCTTTGTACGAAAACTCTTCGTGTGTAAGAGCAAAGAAAGGCAGCTGTGAGCACGTGATTTTTGCCTCACATGAATTACTCCACAAAATCAAAACAAATTTTTTCTTTTATTGTGTGCAATTTTGTGAATTTTTCGTGATATTTTTAGTAATCGTTTGCATTTGTGTTGGTTAAACTAATAAAAAAATAAAAATACAAAATATATTGCAGTTGTATCTACAATTTAAATAGAAATTTTGGGACTAATCAATATTTAATTATTTTACAAAAGAATAAAAATCATAAAAAATATGCATTTTGCATTTTTCAGTGTTTAATGTCAAATCGTGTGATTATTTTTATTTTAATATTCAATCACTTGCGATAAATATTATTTAAAGTGGATTAGTATTTTTAAGTCAATTTTGGTTTTATAATTTGAGTTAGGATTTTTGGTTTTAATGTTGAAATTAATTTAGGAAGAAAATAAAAGAAAATTAATAAAAAGAGAAAGGAATGGAAATTGGACCAAATTCCCCTGGCCCAATTGATTTTTGATAAAACCCATCAGATACCCAACCCAAATACCCGCCCAATCCAGGACCAAAATCATCCCCAAACATGGTCCATCACCGGCCTGACCGAATGACGTCGTTTTGGTCACACTCAATCTAGACCGTCGATCTTATTAGATCGAACGGTTTAATCTGTCTCCAGCATCGATGAAATGATGTCGTTTTAGGTTTGTTGACTGAAACGTTTGTTTCATTTGATCGAACGGTCCAGTTTGATCCCCATGCCCCGACCCGTTCCCATTCAAAGACCGATCCGATCTTGATGATAACGAAACGATGTCGTTTTCGTTAATAAAATGATCCAAACCGTTGATCTCATCAGATCGAACGGCTTAGATCCATTCCACCATTTCGTATATATATCTCCAAATAGACCCCGTCCCCTTAGAACCCCCTCCCCCATCTCCTTCGTCTCATTCGTCTCCAACCTTCAGAGAACCAAAACATCCCCAAACCCTAGCCAACCTCCACCCCTCTCCTCCGCCCTGAACCCGGCGGCCCCTTCTCCGTTCACCACCAAATTAACACCCTAGCCTCGCCTCAACCTCCCCATCCCAAATATCCAAACCATTTCCCTTGAATCTTGGCCAGTCTTCTCGAATCTTAAATCTAAGAAGGTTAGTCGAACCCTAGTTTACCCGATTGACCCCAAATTGACACCATACAACCACCGGATTACCCTCACCCCAAATCCCTTACCAGCTTCCCCCGAATCCCCCTCAAAATGCCTAATATCGAATCTGAACCCTGAATTCACAAGCCTTAGAATACAAAAAGAAAAGGCATGTAAGGATTTTTTGGCCGGACTGGACTTTAGTCTTGGGTTTTCACATGAAACCCCAAGTTTCAAATTTGTTTCCGATCGAAAATTCGAAAGAACTTTCAAATTTGATTCGAGTCCGGTCTGAATCTCTGAGGTATTTCTTTCTCTTTTCCTTTTGTTGTTAATTTTCTTTATCATCCTTCATTTTTGTCATTTATTTCTTCCTTCTCTTTCGGACCTTTATTTGGTCCAGTTTTTATCAGTTTCTCCTTAAGCGTATGTTAGAAACCTTTAAATTGATAAATAGGTTTGTTCATTATATTTAGGCTGAATTTCATAGCCAGTTGGACTTATGTTGAAACTACTCAAAATTGCTATTATTTTTAGTTGTCATTTGAACTGGTTGATTTTGGTTTCGAATATGTTTGGATTTAGTAGGTTTAAATGGATCAAGTGGGCGGGTCATTGATCCATGACCCATTTTGAGGTTCAAACATGGGCTAGTCCAGTTGGCTGGAAGCCGAGTGGGATTTGCCTTGGGTCAAATTTGACCCAGGCTGTTCTGGCAAACTAAATAGCAGGGGGTTTAATGACTAATGAACAAAGGTTAAAGGGAATTAATTCATAACACAGGCACGCCCATACCTTTGATTAGAATACAGGCGTGCCCATACCAATGGATTAAAATAATGGGAAAGGGGATCAATAGTGGAACTGACACTCTGATTAGAGTCTTTAGAGTGGGAAAATCAGAGAATAGCATGGGGGAAATATATTCTTAAAGTGTCTAGTGCTATGAAGAGTTGGAAAGGGGTTGAGTTTGGGTATAAATACAGAAGTATAGAGGGTGGTAGGGGACGGACATTCTGCATTACACAGATACACACTGAAACAAAGAGAGAGTCTGAAAAATTGAGGAGAAAAAAAAATACATAGATTGAGAGCTTAATAATAAAAAAAATATAGAAACTACATTAGTTCTTACTGTTTCATTGGCTTTCCACCTCTGTTTCAATTTCTTCTGGATTATTTGGGTTCAAGAGTAGTTTGAGTTTGAGCCATTCAACTTTGGTTTATGTCTACTGGTGTGTTGTGGGTCTGAAACCGTTTTCTATCACTTTCTAAGTTCGAAGTCTCTGTTTGCTGTTGCTGCTGCTATACATTGCTTCCTCACTTCTCCTTTCCTTCATTTCCAGGCACACATTTAAATATGAGATCATGTATGAAGTGATCGTTTGCTGAATGAAATGAAAGTGGATTCAACACGTTTTAGCTTTAACTTAGGCCCTTGTTCCTGTATCACATTTTTGGGTTTTATTATAATGCATGTTTACTAGGTTGGCTACAACCAATAGGATTCAGACATGAAATTGAATGTGATAAGTATTACCTGATCAGCTGTAAGGTTTAAAGTCCTGATTTATGATCCCAATATGTATTGGTAAGGACTCTCATGTGAGTGGTATTAGTTAACAATCCTATACTTTATACATAGAGTTTATTGTATTGGATCTCCCATTCATTAGGTGCTGATTTCAAATCAGTTTTTGTCTGTTTAAGTATATAGGTTATTTATGAGAAAATAACTATAGTTGTTGAAATTCAATAAAAATTGTTTTGTTTGTTCACTTCATGAGATAAGTTTCCTGCTCATAGAAAGATATTTTGGGATTGTAGCTTTGCAATGGTCATTCAGTCCTAAGTATTCCTGTTGAGTTGTTTGGTATCCAGTTTTAGCAGTTTTAGTTTAAATGTTATAGCTTCTTAGCTATTTTAGTGCCATATTTTGATGTTTTAGTTGGCTCACATAAATATGATCTTCTTCACACACCAGCATTATATTCCGTAAATATTTGTGTGCATGGAATCATGATATGTTGTCGACTGTCGTCATGGGGGTTTGAAATAAAACCCCTCGTGAAGGCTGCTTGGCGTAGGCTTCGTAAACATTGGGCTATCATTTTGGCCAAATTATCCCTGCGTTCGTTTTCCCGTCCAGTGGCCGAATTGGGCCTCGCTGGGAACCCATTTGCTCAGTTCGCCGAGTCTGTGGACGCAGGCGTCCATACGTAGGCCTGACAGATATCTTTGTGACAATTAAAATGAAGGCCATTCCTTGCTAACGTGATAAACATAATTGAGTTCTTAGTTTGGTAAGATAATAAGAATCCTAGCATCCTCGCATCTAAGTAGTTAAGCATTGTAAATAGTTGAGGCGATCTATATCATTTAGTTCAAAACCAATTTTAGGGCTATCGTAAATTAATATGGAAACCTTTAAATAGGATAACTCGAGGAGAGTTATGCCAAGCAAAGTGCTAATAGCGCGACCATAGCTTTTATTAACCCCAGTTCGAGCTTTAGGATTCGAGACATGTTTTAATAGTATTGCAATTCTCTCCAAAAAAAACTAAATAAAAGCAGTTAAAAGTTGAAATTTGCACATAGGTTCATAATTGTTTAAAATCAGATAATTTAAGCCGAATGTAGCAGTTGAGCGACCATACTAGAACCATGGAACTCAGGAATGCCTAACACCTTTTCCCGAGTTAACAGAATTCCTTACCCAGATTGCTAGTTCGCGGACTGTAATACAGAGTCAATCCTTTTCCTCGATTCGGGATTTGAACCAGTAACTTGGGACACCATAAATCTCCCAAGTGGCGACTCTGAATCTCTTAGTAAATGAATCTCGTTTTGATTTTCCTTCAATTGGAAAAACTTCCTTTATTATACCCTTCTTTCGGGGGTGTAGTGAAAAAGGTGGTGTGACAGTAACAATCAAGGCAATTGGAATGTGAACAATAAGAATTGGAGCAACAACAATCAAGGAGGGTGGAATAATAGTGGAAATCAAGGCAATCGGGGGCAAGGCTTTCAAAGGTCACCCATGTACCAACAACCGAACAATCCACCTCCGTTTCAACCTCAAGGGTCTAGTTCTTCGGGTAGTGAATGGGGAGAATAGAAATGATGTTCGAACAAATGATGAAGAAGAACCAAGACGCTGATGCTCAATTGGCTTCTCATAATACCTTTATCCAGAATTTGGAAGTGCAACTTGGCTAAATCTCTCAATCATTAAATACTCGACCTAAGGGTGCTCTACTAAGTGATACGGTAGTGAACCCAAAGGGAGGTAACAATCATGTGATGGCGGTTACAACAAGGAGTGGAAGAGGCGGTGATGTGCATACCTCGAATGAAAATCAAGTTGTGAATGATAAAGTTGAGTTTCATGATGACAATGTGCCTTTGAATGTTGAAAATGTGATTGAACCAAATGTGACCAATGATGTGTGGATTGATATGATGATGAGGCCTGGGTAGAGACTTAAGATGCCGTGAACCCGTCTAGGGAACACATTATTGATATACCCGAGCCGGTGGTGCCCACGGCCAAGGCACCCTTACCTTGGCTGCCTCCACCTTACCCTCAACGGTTAGCAAAGCAAAAAGGTAACAATCAATTCAAAAAGTTCATTGGAATGATGAAGAGTCTTACTATCAATGTGCCACTGGTGGAGGCACTTGAACAAATGCTGGGGTACGCAAAGTTTATGAAGAATTTGGTAACCAAGAAGAGGTCTATGGAGTGTGAAACAATTAAAATGACGCATCAAGTGAGTTCTATTGTGCATTCTATGGCCCCAAAACTTGAAGACCCCAGAGCTTTCATTATCCCTTGCACTATCGGTAGTGCAGAATTTGCCAAGGCCCTTTGTGACTTGGGAGCTAGCATTAATTTGATGCCTTATTCGGTTTTTAAGACTTTGGGAATCGGACAACCTAGGCCAACTTCAATGAGACTTCAAATGGTGGATCGATCGATGAAGCGACCCTTGGGCATAATTGATGATGTTCTTGTTCGTGTTGATAAATTCATATTGCCGGCCGACTTTGTCATATTGGATTGTGAGGTGGACTTTGAAGTGCCAATCATTATTGGGAGATCTTTCCTAGCTACGGGGAAGGCATTGGTTGATGTTGAAGTGGGTGAGTTGACATTCCATGTGGGAGATGAGAAAGTGGTATTCCATGTGTGCAAATCAGTGAGATAACCCAATAGCATGGAGGTGTGTTCATTTGTGGACATTGTCACAGCTGTGATAGTAGATGACACAAGTTCCATGATAAATGTTGAGGATCCTCTTGAGGTCGTGCTTCTTAACATGGATGTCAATGATGATGCCGGTAGAGTGGAGTGCGTTAATGCATTGCATGGTATGGGTTCATATTCATGTGAGCCTAGAAAGCTATCTTTGGATCATGAAAACCGCAAAATTCCACCAACAAAGCCATCGATTGAGGAGCCACCGGTGTTGGAGTTGAAGCCACTTCCTCCACACCTCAGGTATGAATTTTTGGGCTCTAATTCAACTCTTCCAATTATTCTTTCTTCTTGCCTAACTAAATGCAGGTTGACGCCACTTTGGCGGTTCTTCAAAAGCGCAAAAAGGCATTTGGATAGACATTGGACGATATTCGGGAGATAAGCCCCGCATTTTGCATGAACAAAATCATCTTGGAGGAGGATGTGAGGCCTTCTCTTGAACATCAAAGAAGACTAAATGAGGCAATGCAAGAAGTGGTAAAGAAAGAGGTTATCAAGTGGCTAGACGCCGGTGTGGGTTTACCCGATATCGGATAGTTCATGGACCTCTTCTATACAACGTGTGCCAAAGAAAGGAGGGATGACAGTAGTGACCAATGCCGACAACGAACTTATTTCTACTCGGACGGTTACGGGTTGGAGAGTTTGTATGGATTACAGGAAGCTTAACAAGGTGAAGAGAAAAGGTCATTTTCCACTACCATTCCTTGACCAAATGCTCGATCGTCTTGCGGGTCAGGCCTTTTATTGTTTTCTAGATAGTTACTCGGGGTACAATCAAATTCTTATTGGCCGGGAGGATCAAGAGAAGACGAACTTTACATGTCCTTATGGCACGTTCGCTTTCTCGAGAATGCCATTTGGACTATGTAATGCTCCGGCAACCTTCCAACGTTGTATGATGGCAATATTCACCGATATGGTGGAGGATATTTTGGAGGTCTTCATGGCTGATTTCAATGTGGTTGGGGATTCGTTTGAGGAATGCTTGGTGAATTTGGATAGGGTATTAGCTAGATGCGAAGAAACCAACCTTGTGCTCAATTGGGAAAAATGCCACTTTATGGTGGAATAGGGTATAGTGTTGGGTCACAAGATCTCGAAGCAAGGAATTGAAGTTGATAAGGCAAAAATCGAGGTCATTTCGAGGCTTCCTCCACCTACTTCCGTCAAAGGGGTGAGGAGTTTTCTTGGGCATGCCGGGTTCTACCGGTGATTTATTAAAGAATTCTCGAAAGTTGTGAACCCACTTTGAAAATTGTTAGAGAAAGAAGCCAAGTTTAGCTTTGATGAAAAATGCATGGAGGCTTTTGAGCTTTTGAAGCACAAGTTGACCACAAGTCCTATCATCACCGCACCTAATTGGGGTTTTCCTTTTGAACTTATGTGTAACGCAAGTGATATGGTGGTAGGGGCAGTGTTAGGTCAACGGATCAACAAGATGTTCTATCCTGTGTATTATGCTACCAAAACGATGAATGAATCCCAAAGAAATTACATGGTGACGGATAAAGAGCTATTGGCTATTATGTTTGCCATGGAGAAATTTCAACCTTATCTTATGGGGGCAAAGGTGCTTGTGCACACGGACCATGCCGCCCTTAGGTATTTGATGACCAAAAAGGACTCTAAATCAAGATTGATGATATGGGTGTTACTTCTTCAAGAATTTGATTAGAAAATAGTGGACCGGAAGGGAAGTGAGAATCAAGTTGCGGACCATTTGTCCCGGTTGGAGGAAGAAGGGAGGCCATGTGATGGCATTGAGATAAATGATACATTCCCCGACGAGCAACTTCTTTCCGTTTCTATGTGCGATATGCCTTGATTTGCGGACATCGCCAACTTCATTGTGACCGGAAATTTCCCGTGTGAGCTCTCTTCCACCCAAAGGAAGAAACTCAAGCGGGATAGTTTGGATTTTTATTGGGATGATCCGTATTTGTTTAAAATTTGCATAGATGGCGTAATAAGAAGATGTGTCCCGGAAGGTAAACAATTGAACATAGTGGAGGCTTGTCACTCCTCTCCCTATGGTGGCCATCATGGAGGGGTGAGGACGACTTCAAAGGTTTTGAGTTGCGGTTTCTATTGGCCGACGTTGTTTAAGGATGCTGGTGACTTGGTAAAGAGATGTGATGCATGTCAAAGAGCCGGCGGAATTTCAAAAAAAGATGAGATGCCTCTCAATACGATTCTCGAGGTGGATTTTTTTTATGTTTGGGGCATTGATTTCATGGGTCCGTTCGTGAGCTCTTGTGGGAACACTTATATTTTTGTGGTGGTGGACTATGTTTCAAAGTGGGTTGAAGCCGTGGTTTTACCCAACAACGAAGCCCAGAGTGTTGTGGCATTCTTGAAAAAGAGTATCTTCACAAGGTTCGACACCCCTCGTACTAGCATTAGTGATGGGGGTCCCATTTTTTCAACAAGGCTTTTGACTCATTGCTTTCTAAGTATGGATTTAATCACAAAGTGACCACCCCCTATCACCCTCAAGCTAGTGGTCAAGTGGAAGTCTCCAATCGGGAAATAAAAAGTATCTTGTCCACAATGGTAAATGCTAATAGGACCGATTGATCGAAGAAATTAGATGATGCTCTTTGGGCCTATCGGACGGCTTACAAGACCCCAATCGATATGGCTCCATATCGGTTGGTGTTTGGTAAAGCTTGCCATCTTCCGGTGGAATTGGAGCACAAGGCTATGTGGGCATTGAGAAAGTTGAACTTGGAATGGGATGTTGCGGCAAATCTCTATGTTGAGAAATTAAATGAGCTTGATGAGTTTAGATTTCATGCCTACTCCAGCTCGTCCTTATATAAGGACAAGATAAAGTACCTTCACGTCAAATATGCTCGGGGAAAGAATTCAAGGTTGGTGATATGGTTCTTCTTTTCAACTCCCGATTGAGGTTATTTTTGGGAAAGCTCAAGTCAAAGTGGAGTGGGCCTTTTGAAGTGGTATTTGTGACTCATTTTGGTGCTATTGATCTCAAGAATAAGAATGGTGAAGTATTCTGGGTCAATGGGCACCGTGTGAAGTATTATTTGGGAACGTTTGATGACAGCCACGTGGTGGCACTCCGTCATTTGAAATGATGAGATGGTAACATACGTCGTGCCGCGACGTTAAATCAGGCGCTTCTTGGGAGGCAACCCTTGTCTTTTTCCTTCTCTTTGATTTTCTTCGTACTTAGTATTTTAGAGCTAATTGTTTGTGAGATGTTGCAGGGATAGTGTTGAGGCAGTGCAAAACAAAAGACACAAAAAAATAACATGTCTCTAAAGTTTGCCAGTGCGACCGTGGTGCATATCAGTGCGGTCCACGCTAGCTTGAGTCAAGGTTGCTAAGTCTCTGAAGTTTCAGCGCGACCGCGATGCATTACAGCGTGGTCCGCACTGACAGGACCAAAAATTGATGCTCTCTGAAGTTTTCCGCGCGGCCGCATCGCATATCAGTACGGTCCGTGTGGGATGCTTAGTGCACTACCGTTTGACAAAAACCCAGCGCGGTCCGCAGTCACTTTTACGCGGCCGCGCTGGTAGGTAAGTTCGGGGCACCACAGTTTTCTATAAATAGGGACCTTAGGCCTCATTTTACACTTTTCGCACTTTGAACACCTGAACCATAAAATTCTACTATTCATCTCTGAGACCATTCTTGTGTGTTTGCATCGAGTGCTTTGATTCTTCATATTCCTGGTAACATTTATTACAAGTATCATTAATTAGTTTGTATTTTTAATTTTTGTTTGCTTCCCAGTAGTTGTAGCTTCTTCTTTCTTTCTGTTTTCCTTAGGTTTAATGATTAGGTTAGTTTTTATGTTAGTTTTGAATGTTGAGCATGATTTTCATGTAGGATAATTGAGTAGGGACAATTAGGATTCAAAGATAGAGCAAAAATGGAAAAATTTGTAAAACCCTAACTTAGTCCCTTCTTTTACCCGAATAGTGGTTCGGGATCGAATTTTCACAAGGAGCTAGTAATGGAGTTGTAATGTCTGTCTAGCCTAGAGATGCGTTTGTGCTTCTAATATAACTTCAAACATTTTTGGGTTTTCTTTTAAACTACTATTGTAAAAACTAATGATTAAAACTAAATTATGCTAAGGGAATATTGCTAAGTTGTATTTAATATAGAGAAAGGCACTAGGGTCGTGAGACTACCTAGGTAGATAGTTAACGGGTAGAAGTTACTAAGGGGAGATTGATATGTTTGGGGCTTATGCTATAACCGTTGCACATTTGTACTCATTCTCACATCTCTCGGTAGAAAGAACGATTTTACCCAATTGACTCTCTCGAGACCAATTGGGTAGGCCAATTAGACCAAGCAACTAGGGTTCAAGTAGGGTAATTACTCTCTCAAGGTTTAACCCGTTAATTGGGACTACCATTCTCATGGGTCTATCCCAATTCCTTGTTGGGTCAACTTTAGGGTCATAGACTCTCTTTCTCAAGAAGAGTTAGACCCACTAAGCTTTGAATTCATGTTTGCAACCATAAATTCGAAATTGAAACACAAAATTAACCCAAATAACAAACACCCAATCTCAATCTCACCCTAGATGGCAACACCCATCAACTACCCACACTAGGGTTGAGCCACAACCCTAGCTAATGGGTTTAGCTACATATAATTAGAGAAGAAACAGAAGAAATAGATGATGAACTAAACATATTAATTGATTACTAAGTAGAAGCTACAATAATAAAGAGCAAAAGTGCCAAAAATGGCTATAATATTCGGTCTCACGAGCTCATCTGCTTTCAGAACATAAAACTTGACCTAAAAATGGTAAAATGTTCTATTTATAGTTGCTGGAAAAACTGGACAAAAATACCCCTACGGGGTCAGCGCGGACTGCGCAAAAGTGTAGCGCAGCCACGTTCGCTCTTGAATTCTTAATCTCATCTCTCTGAAGTTGAGGACCGCAGACTGCGCAAAAGTGTAGCGTGGCTGCTGTGGAAGTCAGCGCATCCGCACAAAAAGGTAACGCGGAGCGTATTGCTTGACTTGGCCAAATCCACAAGTCTCTGAACCTAAGTAATGCGGACCGCACAGAAATGTAGTGCGGCCGCGTGACCTTAACTCCCAAAGGTCATGGTCTCTGAATCTTATTAATGTGGACCGCGCAAAAGTGTAGCGCAGCTGCGTGGGCTTGTAGCTTGATGTGATAGGTATCTAAATCTCATTGGTGCGGCCGCGTCCATATTAGTGCGGCCCGCGCTAAGCTACCTGGTCCTCATTAAACTTGGTCTTTGGCACTTGGGCAGGTTTCACTCCGTTTTGAGCCGATCTTTGACATTTGTCACTTTGTCGATCAAACCTGCAATCAAGCACAACCTGTGAGAATTTTTCGACTATTTCATAGCAATTTATAATCAAAGCATAGGCAAGTAGGGGCATAAAACACGTTAAAATCCTGCTTATCAACTCCCCCAAACTTATGCCTTTGCTTGTCCTCAAGCAAACAAAATAAGACCCACCCCTTAAAGGAACATCCAAGTAATTCTAGCTATCCTATAGTAACCTCAACAAGCATCAATTGGGACTAAAATTTCCCTCAATACGAATGCATCATTAACACATTTTAAACTTCAAAAACTATGGATCAAGTGTGACCCAAAGGCATCAAGAGTTGACACATTTCATCAAAGAACTTCTCTCAATTACCTTAGTCATTGTGGAACCCAAACTCTCACATCCTCAACTCTCCCTAAGCGAACCTCACCTTTTAGAGTATTGACACACAAATTGAGGTTGATGGACTTTCACTCATCTTTCTCAAGAAGAAGGTCACTAGTCCGGCTCTAAGTACCATATGCTTGCCCCTCATGTAAGTATCCACTAATGTAGGCTTCCTTCAACTCAAGATCATATAGGGCTTTTGTGGAGTCATTGTGAAGGCTTTTGGGTAAGGGTAGGACATGTTTTTGTTCAAGTGGGTTCAATCTTCCCTTAAGCACTTCTTTTGATTCATTTTGGCATACTTTCTTGACTCGTTTGAGTTTTTTCACTTCTCTTCAAGGGGTTAGAGGGACATATTGTCACTCTTTCTTATGCAATTCAAAACATTTCTCCTTTTTTTCACACCTTTTTCACTTTTGTTTCCCTTGAATCCCCTTTCTATTCTTGTTCATATTGGTCTCTCTTTTTGTCTTTTTCTTTTCTTTCTTTTTCACCCTTTTGTCTTTTTCATTCCCTTGAATCCCCTTTCTATTCTTGTTCACATTGGTCTCCCTTTCTATTTCTCCTTTTCCTTTTCCATTTGTACCTTTTACCACTTTGTTTCTTTCTTGTCTCTCCCCCCAAACTTAGACATTTGCTATTACTCAAGGGAAGATTTGGGTGACAAGAGAGGGTATCTTTTAGAACGGGTATAGGCTTGTAACATTGGTTCTTGAAAAAAAAAGGTTCAAGGCTCAAAAGGGTTGCCTAGGGATCATTTCATTGGTAAGCCATTGGATTGTTCAACTTAACATTTGGATCAAGGAGAGCCTATAATTACTTCTCAAGTCAAATTTCACCTAGGATTTCGCCTCAACAAACATTCAGGGCAAGTTCTAGACCATTGGCTCGGGACTTGGGCTCACAATTCGATTCCTCACCACACATGCTTCGGGATTGCTAAAGACATCGAGTCGAGGGCCCAAAACGACCTTAGTTATGATTCAAGCGTACAATGTCCCAAAAAGACCACATGATGATTGTTTAGTCCACATAAGAGTCTCAAGGCCACGACTTTCACCATCTTAAACACAACATTATGTCTTTGATCATGGGATCAAAGGCAAATGTGCTAGGCCCAAGTGAAACTTTGCCTGAGGTACCCATAACTACGAAATATCAAAAACAAAAGAAAAATCAAAAACGGACTCAAACCCTTAAGAAGTTTATCACATCATCTATCATTGGGAAGCCACACAGTTCGTACTATACTCCACCCTTGGAAAGAACCGTGGCATTAAGAAAACCAAGGGCTTATTAAAAACGCCAAAAAAAAAAAGGCTATGAGCCTATCTACGAAGCTAAAAACGAAAAATTTTGCGAAAATAGAAAAACAGAATGAATATGTACAATAGGGGAGTAGAATATACAATGAGGGATAAATATATACCGAATGTAACTTTATATACATACCAAAAGAGAATAATAAGTACGAGAAAAGTAGCTAAAATGTAAAGTTATACACAGACCAACTAGAAAATCAAATCAACATTAAAATGAGAATCTAATATGTACAGTCATCCAGATAATCCCAAAAAAAAGGTAGGGTGCACCCCCACGAATAAGAGCTGGCATTGGCCCCAATGCCAACTACACAAATAAGCATAAAAAGTCAATGAAAGGATATAGAAGAGCTCCCTAGGCCTGGTCCATCTGCATGGGATCCTCAATGGTCCCCTAGTCCTCTGTATGGGCGGGAACCTCAGACTGGTTCCCGGACTCCTGCTGCTCAACTGGGACTGGGGCCTGTTCCTGGACCGGCTGAATGATAGATGCATCTTGGGGCACGAAGGAGGAGGCCTTCTATGGGACTGCCACCTCAATAACTGCATCTGTGGTGCTGGGAAGCTTCCTCTTCTTTCGAGGCTGCCTGGGTACCTGCTCCTACTTTGGCTGTAGTGCTGATGCTGCTGGATCCGGGTCTGACTCCCCAAATAGCAAGTCTAAAGGCATCTGATCTACCAATAGCTTGTCCACATCCGTTCTAAGCTTCTTCACAGACTCCTTGGAAGCCCGTGTTTTCCTCAACTTCCTGTGCTCCTTAGCAAGATCCTTCAGAGCCTTGCCATGGGACTCCACAGCAGTAGTCAAAGTGGCCTGAATCTTCATGATCTTTTCCTGGTTTTCCAGGAGCTTCTTCAAAGTGTCCTCAATGGATTGAGGAATCTGGACTGGCTGAGGTGCTACCTGAGTCTGAATAGTGGAGGACAAAGTGAAAAACTTGGAAGTCGCAACCGACATCCAGTTGTTCAAGCTAGCTAAGGACTGACTCAACTGATGGGTGATGCAGGGATGAGTCTTGGAAGATGGCATCCCCGGGCCCGCTAAAGTACTGGGACCAGCTGAAGAAGAAGAAGGACCTGGGGGCAAGTCTGCAACTGTAATGGCAGTAGGCTCGGTGGAAGGCACAGTAGAAGGCTCTACCGCAACTGGCTCCTCAGACTAGCCAGTTAGGGCAGAGGTGGGTGGTTGGTACTTCTTGGACTTTGGGTTGTCCCCACCCTGCATTATGTACCACGAGTAGGGAGCCACAGGCTTTGTCTTGACATCAAATCTTTTCTTCTTGACCTTCAGATCCCTAAAATACATGTTAAGGGTGTTGGGAAAAGGGTAGTTCCGGTCCTTCTCCTGTCCCACAGCAGAAATCACCCTAGACATCACATTACCCACATTGATAGGGTACCTGGCCATAATAGATGCAACAAGAACGGCCCGGGTAAGTGGAACAGTATGATCGTGGGTAGAAGGGTCAAGTCGACTGCATACAAATGTCAACCACCCTCCAGCCTCAAAGTTGAAGGTGTTTTGTATATTTTCTTCCCTACTTGCAACCAAGTTAGGATAGTACCTAGGATTGCCAAGTATTGGGCCACCCAAGGTCGGACTTCCTCACCCATAGCTAACTTAGCCAAGTAAAGCGACTCATCTTCATCCTTGAACCCCAATTAGTCATTTAAGGACTTCCCATCAAACACCACCTTTTTATCTCTCACTTTGGTTACCTTCGTATCCTTGAATATGAGCCACATTATAGTAAAACTCTCTAACCATGTGCTCATTAGCATCAATACACCTGTCCTTGAAAAATTCCCAGCCATGCCTAGTTCGGAACTCCCTCTGCACGTTCGGGTTGTGGGGTAAAAGGTCTGTGTCAATAAAACTTCTCTCCGGTATCAACTTGCTCACCGGCCACCACTCCCTAAACTTGTGAAATGCCACTTGACTGATGAATCGATCTTCCCAAGCTTCAGGATTTCTAGTTCTTTCAACTCCCCCAACTTGAGGCTTACCTCCCTCGCCATTGCCTGCACTCTCCCCAGATAATGAACCTGTGGGGGAGGTGGAGTATTGCTTACTACCGGCTACAGACTCATCAGACGAATCCGAAACTACATTGACTGGTTTTTTAATTGAGGAGGAAGGTGGAGGAGTATCAGCTAGGTGGAGTGGGTCGGTTATATGAGTTGGGACAAAATCTGAGGAGATGCTTTGGGAGGGTGCATACTCACTCCCCGAAGAATGTTCAGCAGCCCGTATCAGTTTTCGGGTCTTTTTAATGTTCTCCCGAGCCTGGGGAGTAAGTTTTGTCGTTTTCTTGCCTTTACCCCCTCGGGAGGCACCACCTCTCCCAGGTTGTTGTTTTTGTTTACCGCCTCTTTGTCTAACCATGATCCACAAAAACACGCATCTAACATTGTTAGTTTAAGCACATACAGTGAAATAGATGAATGACACAAGAGGAAGACACGATTGATTGCATAACATAAAAGCAGGACATGTTGCAGGACATAGGAGTGCGAACCGCACAAAATAGGGATGTGGTCGCACTGGAGGCACCGCAGACCGCGTTAAAGTGGAGCACGGCCACGCTGGGCAAAGACCTCCAAAACTTACTCTCTGAATCTCCCAACGCAGACCGCATAAAAGTGGATACGCGGCCGCATTGGGCAAGTGTGGACCGCACAACTAGGGACGTGGCCGCGCTGGAAGCATACTACATATCAGATCAAAGGACACCGCGAACCACACCATCAGTAGTGCAGCCGTATTAGGGCAATGCGAACCATGAGAAAATGACCGCGGCCGCGCTGAGCCAACAATTAGGGATGGAGTTAGGGTTTGACAAATTTGTCCATTTTTGTTCAAGTTTTTGAATCTTAGTTGTCCCTACTCAATTACCCAACGTGAAAATCATGCTCAGCCTTCAAAACTAACATAAAACTAACCTAATCATTAAACCTAATAAAAACGGAAAGAAAGAAGAAGCTACAACTATTAGGAAGTAAACAAAAATGAAAAATACAAACTAATTAATGATACTTGTAAGAAATGTTACCTGGAATATAAAGAATCAAAGCACTCGATGCAAACACACAAGAATGGTCTTAGAGATGAATAGTAGAATTTTAGGGCTCGGGTATTCAAGTTTCAAAAAGTGTAAAATGAGGCCTAAGGTCCCTATTTATAGAAAACTGTGGGGCCCTAAACGTACCTACCAGCGCAGCCGCATAAAAGTGATCGCGGACCGCGCTGGGTTTTTTTTCACACAGTATTGTAACAAGCATCTCACGCGGATCGCACAAATATGCAACGCGGCCACGTGAAAACGTCAGAGCGCATCATTCTTTGGTCCTGTCAGCGCAGACCGTGCAGAACTGCACCGTGGCCGTGCTGCAAACTTCAGAGACTTAGAAACTTCGGATCATGTCAGTGCAAACCGCGCAAAAACTGCACCGCGATCGAACTGGCAAACTTCAGAGACTTCAATATTCATTTCTTTTGGCTTTGCAGTGTTTCAACACAATCCCTGCAATATCTCACAAACAATTAGCTCAAAAATCCTAATCTACAGAGAAAATCAAAGAGAAAGAAATAAGACATGGGTTGCCTCCCAAGAAGCGCCTGATTTAACGTCGCGGCATGACGTATGTTATCATCAAATCACTTCAAATGAATAAGTGCCACCACGTGGCTGTCATCAAACTTTCCCAATAATGCTTGACACGATGCCCATTGACCCGGAATATTTCACCATTCTTGTTCTTGAGATCAAGAGCACCAAAAGGAGTCACACATACCACTTCAAATGGCCCACTCCACTTTGACTAGAGCTTTCCCGGAAATAACCTCAACCAGGAGTTGAAAAGAAGAACCATGAACTCCTTTCCCCGAGCATATTTGTCGTGAAGGTACTTCATCTTGTCCTTATATAAGGACGAGCTGGAGTAGGCATGAAATTTAAACTCATCAAGCTCATTTAGTTGCTCAACCCGGAGATTTGCCGCAATATCCCATTCCAAATTCAACTTTCTCAATGCCCATATAGCCTTGTGCTCCAATTCCACCGGAAGATGGCAAGCTTTACCAAACACCAACCGATACTAAGACATACCGATTGGGGTCTTGTAAGCCCTCCGATAGGCCCAAAGAGCATCATCCAATTTCTTCGACCAATCGGCCCTATTAACATTTACCGTTTTGGACAAGATACTCTTTATTTCCCGATTGGAGACTTCCACTTGAACACTAGCTTGAGGATGATAGGGGGTGGTCACTTTGTGATTAACTCCATACTTAGCAAGCAACGAGTCAAAAGCCTTGTTGCAAAAGTGGGAACCCCCTCACTAATGATAGCACGAGGGGTGCTAAACCTTGTGAAGATGCTATTTTTCAAGAATGCCACAACACTCCGGGATTCGTTGTTGGGTAAAGCCATGGCCTCAATCCACTTTGAAACATAGTCCACCGCCATGAGAATATAAGTGTTCCCACAAGAGCTCACGAACGGACCCATGAAATCAGTGCCCCAAACATCAAAAATATCCACCTCGAGAATCGTATTGAGAGGCATCTCATTTTTTTTGAAATTTCATCGACTCTTTGACATGCATCACATCTCTTCACCAAGTCACTAGCATCCTTAAACAACATCGGCCAATAGAAACCGCAACTCAAAATCTTTGAAGCCATCCACACCCCTCCATGATGGCCACCGTAGGGAGAGGAGGGACAAGTCTCCAATTTGCTCAATTGTTCACCGTCCGGGACACATCTTCTTATCACACCATCCGTGCACATTTTAAACAAATATGGATCATCCCAATAAAAATCCAAGCTATCCCGCTTGAGTTTCTTCCTTTGGTTGGAAGAGATCTCACACGGGACATTTCCGATCACAATGAAGTTGGCGATATCCGCGAACCAAGGCATATCACACATAGAAACGGAAAGAAGTTGCTCGTCGGGGAATGTATCATTTATCTCAATGCCATCACATGGCCTCCCTTCTTCCTCCAACCGGGACAAATGGTCCGCAACTTGATTCTCACTTCCCTTCCGGTCCACTATTTCCAAATCAAATTCTTGAAGAAGTAACACCCATCTCATCAATCTTGATTTAGAGTCCTTCTTGGTCATCAAATACCTAAGGGCGGCATGGTCCGTGTGCACAATCACCTTTGCCCTTATAAGATAAGGTCGAAATTTCTCCATTGCAAACACAATAGCCAATAGCTCTTTCTCCGTCACCGTTTAATTTCTTTGGGCTTCATTCATCATTTTGCAATCATAATACACGGGATGGAACATCTTCTTGATCCATTGACCTAACACCACCCCTACCGCCACATCACTTGCGTCAAACCTAAGTTCAAAGGGCAAACCCCAATTAGGTGCGGTGATGATAGGAGTTATGGTCAACTTGTACTTCAAAAGCTCAAAATCCTCCATGCATTTTTCATCAAAGCTAAACTTGGCTTCTTTCTCTAACAATTTGCAAAGTGGGTTCACAACTTTCGAGAAGTCTTTTGATAAATCGCCGGTAGAACCCGGCATGCCCAAGAAAACTCCTCACCCCTTTGATGGAAGTAGGGGGAAGAAGCCTCAAAATGACCTCAATTTTTGCCTTATCAACTTTAATTCCTTTCTTCGAGATCTTGTGACCCAACACGATACCCTCTTCCACCATAAAGTGGCATTTTTCCCAATTGAGCACAAGGTTGGTTTCTTCGCATCTAGCCAATACCCTATCCAAATTCACCAAGCATTCCTCAAACGAATCCCCAACCACGTTGAAATCATCCATGAAGACCTCCAAGATATCCTCCACCATGTCAGTGAAAATTGCCATCATACAACATTGGAAGGTCATCGGAGCATTACATAGTCCAAATGGCATTCTCGATAAGGCGAACGTGCCATAAGGACATGTAAAGGTCGTCTTCTCTTGATCCTCCGGGGCAATTAGAATTTGATTGTACCCCGAGTAACCATCTAGAAAACAATAGAAAGCCTGGCCTGCAAGACGATCGAGCATTTGGTCAAGGAATGGTAGTGGGAAATGATATTTTCTTGTCACCTTGTTAAGCTTCCTGTAATCCATACAAACTTTCCAACCCGTAACCGTCCGAGTAGGAATAAGCTCGTTGTTGGCATTGGTCACTACCGTCATCCCGCCTTTCTTTGGCACACATTGGAACGGAGAGGTCCATGAACTATCCGAGATCGGGTAAACCACATCGGCGTCTAACCACTTGATAACCTCTTTCTTTACCACTTCTTGCATTGCCTCATTTAGTTTTCTTTGATGTTCAAGTAAAGGCCTTGCATACTCCTCCAAGATGATTTTATGCATGCAAAATGCGGGGCTTATCCCCTGAATATCGGCCAATGTCCATCCAATCGCCTTTTTGCGCTTTTGAAGAACCGCCAAAGTGGCGTCAACCTACATGTTAGTTAGGAAATAAGAAAGAATAACTAAAAGAGGTGAATTAGAACCCAAAAATTCATACCTGAGGTGTAGAGGAAGTGGCTTCAACTCTAACACCGGTGGCTCCTCAAACGACGGCTTTGTTGGTGGAGTTTTGCGGTTTTCAAGATCCAAAGATAACTTTCTAGGCTCATATGAGTATGAACCCATACCATTCAATGCATTAACGCACTCCACTCTACCGGCATCATCATTGACATCCATGTTAAGAAGCACGGCCTCAAGAGGATCCTCAACATTTATTATGGAACTTGTGTCATCCACTATCATAGCTGTGACAATGTCCACAAATGAATACACCACCATGCTATTGGGTTGTATCATTGATTTGCACGCATGTAATACCACCTTCTCATCTCCTACACGGAATGTATATCAACCAATGCCTTCCCCGTAGCTAGGAAAGATCTCCCAAGAATGATTGGCACTTCAAAGTCCTCCTCACAATCCAATATGACAAAGTCGGCCGGCAATATGAATTTATCAACATGAACAAGAACATCATCAATTATGCCCAAGGGTCGCTTCATCGATTGATCCGCCATTTGAAGTCTTATTGAAGTTGGCCTAGGTTGTTTGATTCCCAAAGTCTTGAAAACCGAATAAGGCATCAAGTTAATGCTAGCCCCCAAGTCACAAAGGGCCTTGGCAAATTCCGCACTACCGATAGTGCAAGGGATAGTGAAAGATCTGGTGTCTTCAAGTTTTAGGGCCATAGAATGCACAATAGAACTCACTTGATGCGTCATTTTAATTGTTTCACACACCATCGACCTCTTCTTGGTTACCAAATCCTTCATAAACTTTGCGTACCCCGGCATTTGTTCAAGTGCCTCCACCAGTGGCACATTGATAGTAAGACTCTTCATCATTTCAATGAACTTTTTGAATTGATTGTCACCTTTTTGCTTTTCTAACCGTTGAGGGTAAGGTGGAGGTGGCCTAGGTAAGGGTGCCTCACCGGCTCGAGTATATCAATAATGTGTTCCTTAGACGGGTTTACAGCATCTTGAGTCTCTACCCCGTCCTCATCATCAATATCAATCCGCACATCATTGGTCATATTTGGTTCAACCACATTTTCAACATTCAAAGGCACATTGTCATCATGCAACTCAACTTCATCATTCACAACTTGATTTTCATTCGAGGCATGCACATCACTGCCTCTTACACTCCTTGTTGTAACCGCCATTACATGATTGTTACCTCCCTTCGGGTTCACTACCGTATCACTTGGTAGAGCACCATTAGGTCAAGTATTCAATGATTGAGAGATTTAGCCAAGTTGCACTTCCAAATTCCGGATAGAGGTATTATGAGAAGCCAATTGAGCATCGGAGTCTTGGTTCTTCTTCATCATTTGTTCGAACATCATTTCTATTCTCCCCATACCACTACCCGAAAAACTAGACCCTTGAGATTTAAAGGAAGGTGGATTGTTCGGTTGTTGGTACATGGGTGGCCTTTGAAAGCCTTGCCCCCGGTTGCCTTGATTTCCACTATTATTCCACCCTCCTTGATTGTTGTTGCTCCAATTATTATTGTTCCCATTCCAATTGCCTTGATTGTTACCTTGGTTCCCCCAATTGTTGTTTTGATTATTATTGTTCCAATTATCTCCGCCTTGTTGATTGCCCCAATTTCCTTGGGGACGCCATTGTTGATTTCCTTGATTTCCTCTATTCCCTTGGTAGTTATTGACATATTGACATTCTTCACTTTGCTCATCATCACACTCATTTGAATAACCACCACCATCATTGTTGTTGTCAAATTACTCACAATTTACTTGAGGTTGTTGTTGCCCTCTTTGCCTCCTTTTTAACATAGAAACATTTTCCATTGCATTGACTTGACACAGGTTTTGGACTTGTTGCAATTGCGCCTTCGCCAATTGATTCATAGATGTTGTAAGCTGGGCTATAGCTTGGCCATGATCATGCAATTCCTTGTGCAAATGGATGACCGTGGGGTCACCTTGGGGCACATTTGCTCGACTTTGCCATGCCGAAGAGGTGCCGGCCATTTCATCAAGTACATCACATGCCTCTTGGTAAGAAATTTTCATGAAGTTCCCTCTGGCTAATTGGTTCACAATGCACTGATTCGTGGTGTTGATTCCCCGATAAAAGTTTTGTTGAATCATTGCCTCGGTCATGTCATTATTAGGGCACTCCTTCACCATTGTTCTATATCTTTCCCATATCTCGTGCAAAGGTTCTGTTGGCTCTTTCTTAAAGGCTAGAATCTCATCCCGAAGAGCCACCATATGACTTGGAGAAAAGAACTTGGCAATAAATTTGTCCGCCAATTTATCCCATGTGGTGAGAGAATGATTGGGGATCCTTTCTAACCAATCCAACGCTTTACCCCGAAGAGAGAACGGGAAAAGCCTCAATCTCAACGCATTCTCGGATACGTTAGTCTACTTGCTATCCCAGCATGTATCTACAAACCCCTTCAAGTGCTTGTAAGCATTTTGGTCGGAGGCGCCCGTAAAATATCCTCTTTGCTCGAGCAAGGTCAACATGAAATTTGTGATTTGAAAATTCACCACCCGGATTCGGGTAGGAACGATGGCACTCGCATACCCTTGATTCGGAAGGACTCTTGGAGCCACTCTTGGCGGTGGCGGAGGAGGTTCTGGAATATTCTCATTCGGATTAGCATTTTCATTGGCATTTCTACCTCTACGTGGAACTTGAGGTGCTGGAAGCTCATCTTGCTCAAGATCTTCAACCTCTTCCCCCGCCAAGGCACCGCCAAGAGGATCATTTCCATTGAGGGCCATTTGTACCTGATTGATCGACACAAACAAAATTAGTGAACAAGAAGGAAAGAGAAGCAAATCACAAAAATCACTGGAGAGAAGTTTTATTGACAATGACCTTTTACCCCACAACCCAAACATACAAAGGGAGTTCCGAACTAGACATGGCTGGGAATTTTTCAAGGAAAGATGCATTGATGCTAATGAGCATATGGTTCGTGAATTCTACTGCAATGTGGCTCACATAGTAAAGGATACAAAGGTGACTAAAGTGAGAGATAAAAAGGTGGTGTTCGATGGGAACTTCTTAAATGATTACTTGGGGTTCAAGGATGAGGATGAGTCGCTCTACCTGGCTAAGTTGGCAATGGGTGAGGAAGTGTGA
>MU763892.1:0-11436 GCA_026770625.1 Nicotiana glauca | reverse complement strand
ATTTTAAATTTAGAAATTGAAAAGGTTAGAATGGCTCTTAATTGGCTTTTTTATTCAAACCGTAGAAGTAGACTTAGAGAGTATTTTAAAAAATGTTATGAACATGGCCTTAGAGAAAGAAAGGTTCCTAAACCTTACCCGACTAGATGGAATTTTATGTAAGAAAGTTTAGTAGTTGCATATGAATATAGAAACTCAATTAATGCAACGTTTAATGCTCGGGTTGGTGGTGAGGATGATGATGAAATACTTACAACTCAAGATTGGACGAATATACAATATATACTACAAAAAAATATATAAACTAATATATATACATAACATAACATAACATAACATATATATATATATATATATATATATATATACACACACACACACACACACACTATACTAGTATACTATATATACTACAAAATTATAAGACATGCCCTTGAATATCTTTTTGCAATATTTTTGTCTTTAACTTGCGAAAATATATAAGCTATAATATATATATACATAACATACAATATATACTACAAGAAAATGTATAAACTAATATATATACACATAACATAACATACTCTATATATATATATATATACTAGTATACTATACTAGTATACTATATATACTACAAAATTATAAGACATGCCCTTGAATATCTTTTTGCAATATTTTTTGTCTTTAACTTGCGAAAATATATAAGCTATTTATATATACATAACATAGAGTATATACTACAAGAAAATATATAAACTAATATATATACATAACATAGCATACTATATATATATATAGTATACTATATATACTACAAAATAAGATTTTTCAAAATGAGGGCCCCACCCCCAAATCCCAATGAGAAAAAACGGTCGTATTGCACAAATAGCTATTTTTTTATTTTGTTTAATTTACAAAACTAACCTTCTCTAACACTATAAATACCCCCCTCCCTCTTCTTCATTTCAATACACAATACTCATTTCTCAATCTAAATTTCTCTCAATCTCTCAATCTCTCAAGACTTCAAGTCTCAATCTTAATTTTCAAGTTACATCATGCCTCGTTCGGAAAGAGTGCGCTTATTTATTTCACATTACTATGAAGTGCTTGAAGAAAATGAAGAAGGCCAAAGATTAAAGTGCAAGAACTGTGGCAGAGTCTTAAATTTTCGTTCAGGGTGTACCTGGGGCATTTTAAGGAGGCATATAAAGTATTTTGTTGATGGTATTTATCCGCGAATTCGTCTTTAAGATTTTTCAACAATTTGTGTTATTTTAAAATTATTAGACGTATTTATGCTTCATGTTGTACTTTGTTATTAATTTATAATGCATGGCAATTTAATTTTACTATTGTTTTGTTATTTTACTTTTTCATCAAGCACTTTAATAATTAGATTTCTACATATGTACTACATATATTTTTATATAGCCATGATACGGTTTACAAGAAATTGTCTTAAATAAAAAAAATTAAAAAAAAAAAGCCCAGAAATAAAAAAGCCCGTTAGGCCCGCTAAGCCCATGAGCCCGACCCGTTTAGCCCAGGACCACATGGGCTTAGGCCCGTCACGGGCTGGTCCCACCCGTTGAGCCCACGAAGCCCGGGACCGTGAGGCCCAGGACCGCTAGAGCCCAGGCCCGCTAAGCCCGGGCCCATTAAGCCCGGCCCGTTTGGCCCATTTAGGCCCGGGCCCGGACCACCATACAGCCTAAGGCTTGACCCTTCTACCCATGATCATATTGTTCCACTTACCCGGGCCGTGCTTGTTGCTTCTATTATGGCTAGGTACCCTATCAATGTGGGTAATGTGATCTCGAGGGTGATTTCTGTTGTAGGACAGGAGACGACCATGAACTACCCTTTTCCCAACACCCTGTCTATGTACTTTAGGGATCTAGAGGTCAAGAAGAAACGATTTGATGTCAAGACCAAGCTTTTGGCTCTCTACTCATGGTACAGCATGCAGGGTTTGGACAACCCAAAGTCAAAGAAGTACCAGCCACCTACCTCTGCCCCAACTGGCCAGTCTGAGGAGCCAGTTGCGGTAGAGCCTTCTACCGGACCTTCCACCATTCCTGCTACTACTACCAGTGAGACCTTGCCCCCAGGTCCTTCTTCTATTGCTGGCCCAAGTACTTCAGCTAGCCCGGGAATCCCATCGTCAAAGACTCATCCATTTACTGCCCACCAGTTGAGTCAGACCTTAGCCAGCTTGAACAACTGGATGTCGGCTGCGACTTCCAAGTTGTCCACCTTATCCTCTACTATTCAGACACAGGTAGCACCTCAGCCAGCCCAGATTCCTCAGTCCATTGAGGATACCTTGAAGAAGCTCCTGGAAAACCAGGAAAAGATTTTGAAGAATCATGCCACTTTGACTACTGCTGTGGAGTCACATGGCAAAGCTCTGAAGGAGCTTGCCAAGGAGCACAAAAAGATGAGAAATTCAAGGGCGTCTAAGGAGTCAGTGAAGGTGCTTAGAGCAGATGTGGACAAGCTATTGGCAGATCAGATGCCTTTAGACTTGTTATTTAAGGATTCAGCTCCTCCAGCAGCAGCACCAGAGCCACAGCAGGAGCAGGCACCTAGGCCTCCAAGGAAGAAGACGAAACTTCCCAGTACAGAAGGTGTAGTGATTGAGCTAGCAGAGGTTCAGGAGGGTCCCCCCAATGTTGCACCCGACATTCAGCCGGTCCATGACCAGGCCCCAGTCCCAGCAGCTGAGCAGCAGGAGGTTGGGAACCAGTCTGAGGTTCCCACCCATACAGAGGATCAGGGGACCACTGAGGATCCCATGCAGACGGACCAGGCCTAGGGAGCTTTTCTATATCCTTTCATTGACTTTTTGTGCTTATTTGTATAGTTGGCATTGGGAACAATGCCAGCTCTTATTCGTGGGGGTGCGCCCTACCTTTTTTTGGGGATTATCTGGATGACTGTACATATTAGATTCTCATTTTATGTTCTATTGATTTGATTTTCTTGTTGGTCTGTATATAAATTTACATTTTAGCTACTTTTCTCGTACTTTTTATTCTCTTTTAGTCTGTATATAAAGTTACATTCGGTATATATTCATCCCTCATTGTATATTCTACTCCCCCATTGTACATATTCAATTTTTTTTCTATTTTTGCAAAATTTTACTTTTTTAGCTTCATAGATAGGCTCGTAGCCTTTTGTTTTGTTTTTGGCATTTTCAATAAGCCCTTGGTTTTCTTAATGCCACGGTTCTTTCCAAGGTTGGAGTATAGTGCGAACCGGGTGACTCTTCCCAATGATAGATGGCGTGACAACCTTCTTAAGAGTTTGAGTCCGTTTTTTATTTTTCTTTTGTTTTTGATATTTCGTAGTTAAGGGTACCTCAGGCAAAGCTTCACTTGGGCCTAGCACATTTGCCTTTGATCCCATGATCAAAGACATAATGTTGTGTTTAGGATGGTGAAAGTCGTGGCCTTGAGACTCTTGTGTTGACCAAACAATCATCATGTGGTCTTTTTGGGCCATTGTGTGCTTGAATCATAACTAAGGTCGTTGTGGGCCCTCGACTCAATGTCTTTAGCAATCCCGAAGCATGTATGCTGAGGAATCAAATTGTGAGCCCAAGTCTCGAGCCAATGGTCTAGAATTTGCCGTGAATGTTTATTGAGGCAAAATCCTAGGTGAAATTTGACTTGAGAAGTGATTATAGGCTTTTCTTGATCCAAATGTTAAGTTGAACAATTCAATGGCCTACTAATGAAATGATCCCTAGTTAACCCTTTTGAGCCTTGAACCTTTTTCTTTCAAGAACCAATATTACAAGCCTATACCCGTTCTAAAAGATACCCTCTCTTGGCACCCAAATCTTCCCTTGAGTAATGGAAAATGTCTAAGTTTGGGGGGAGAGACAAGAAAGGAAACAAAGTGGTAAAAATTACAATAGCAAAAGGAAAAGGAAAGCAATGAAAAAGAAAGAAAAGTAAAAGACAAAAGGAGAGACCAATATGAACAAGAATAGAAAGGGGATTCAAGGGAAACAAAAGTAGAAAAAGGAGAAATGATTTGAATTGCATAAGAAAGAGTGATAATGTGTCCCTATAACCCCTTGAAAAGAAGTGAAATATCAAATGAGTCAAGAAAGTGTGCCAAAATGAATCAAAGGAAGTTCTTAAGGGAAGATCGAACCCATTTGAAGAAAAACATGTCCTACCCTTACCTAAAAGCCTTCACAATGACTCTGCAAAAGCCCTATATAATTTCGAGTTGAAGGGAGCCTACATTAGTGGATACTAACATAAGGGGCAAGCATATGGTACCTAGAGTCGGACTTATGACCTTCTTCTTGAGAGAGATGAGTGAAAGTCCATCAACCTCGGTTTGTGTGTCAATATTCTAAAAAGTGAGGTTCGCTTAGGAAGAGTTAAGGACGTGTGAGTTTGGGTTCCACAATGACCAAAGTAATTGAGAGAAGTCCTTTGATGAAATCTATCAACTCTTGATACTCTTGTGCCACACTTGATCCAAAGTTTTCAAAGTTTAAATGTGTTTATGATGCATTCGTATTGAGGGCAATTGTTAGTCCCAATTGATGCTTATTGAGGTTGCTTTATGGCAGTTGGATTCAAACTTTTGTTTGCTTGAGGACAAGCAAAGTTTTAAGTTTAGGGGAGTTGATAAGTTAGGATTTTACCATGTTTATGCCTATTGCTTTAGTTACAAATTGCTACAAAATAGTCCCAAAAATGCTTATAAGTTGTGGTTGATTGCAGGTTTGAGCGACAAGGTGACAAAGGTCAAAGATCAGCTCAAAACTGAGTGAAACCTGCCCAAGTGTCAAAGACCAAGTGAAATGAGGAACAGGAAGGCCTAGCGCGGACCGTACTGCTATGCAACGCAGCTGCACTAGGAGATTCAGAGAATGAACAATTCAAGCTGAAAGCCCACTCGGCCGCGCTACACTTCTGCGCGGTCCGCAACAATGAGATTCAGAGACCCACCATTTCAGGCTACAAGCCTACGCGGCCGAGCTACATATCGGTGCGATCCGCGTTGATAAGAATCAAAGACTTGGATTTTTGGGAGTTAAGGCCACGCGGCCGCGCTACCTTTTTGCGCGGTCCGTGCTACTGAGTTTCAGAGACTGGTGGATTTGGCCAAATCAAGCAAGGTGCTCCGCGTACCTTTTTATGTGGACGCGCTAACCTCCACCGCGGTTGCACTGCACTTTTGCGCGGTCCGTGGTCCTCAACTTCAAAGAGTTAAAATTCAGGAGTTCAAGAGCCAACGCGGCCGCACTAACTTTTTGCACGGTCCGCGCCCCCGCAGGGGTATTTTTGTCCAGTTTTTCTAGCCACTATAAATAGAATATTTTACCATTTTTAGGTCAAGTTTTATGTTCTGAACGTAGCTGAGCTCATGAGACTGAATATTATAGCCATTTTTGGCTCTTTTGCTCTTTATTATTGTAGCTTCTACTTAGTAATCAATTAATATGTTTAGTTCATCATCTATTTCTTCTGTTTCTTCTCTAATTATGTGTAGCTAAACTCATTAGCTAGGGTTATGGCTCAACCCTAGTGTGGGTAGTTGATGGGTGTTGCCATCTAGGGTGAGATTGAGATTGCGTGTTTGTTATTTGGGTTAATTTTGTGTTTCAATTTCGAATCTATGGTTGCAAACATGAATTCAAAGCTTAGTGGTCTAAATCTTCTTGAGAAAGAGGGTCTATGACCCTAAAGTTGAACCAACAAGGAATTGGGATGGACCCATGAGAATGGTAGTCCCAATTAACGAGTTAAACCTCGAGAGATTAATTACCCTACTTGAACACTAATTGCTTGGTCTAATTGGCCTACCCCCATTGGTCTCGAGAGATTCAATTGGGCAAAATCGTTCTCTCTACCGAGAGGTGTGAGAATGAGTACAAATGTGCAACAGTTATAGCATAAGCCCTAAACATATCAATCTCCCCTTAGTAACTTCTACCCGTTAACTAGCCACCTAGGTAGTGTCACGACCCTAGTGCCTTTCTCCATATTAAATACAACTTAATTCCCTTAGCATAATTTAGTTTTAATCATTAAGAAAACCCAAAAATGTTTGAAGTGATATTAGAAGCACAACCGCATCTCTAGGCTACACAGACATTACAACTCCATTACTAGCTCCATGTGGAAATTCGATCCCGAACCACAATTCGGGTAAATGCTATTGCGAACCGCTCTTACTACCTTGGTGTAGCATTGAGACGACATCGATCAGTGAGGCCAGGCTATTGGGCACAGAGTTGGTTCATGATGCATTGGAGAAGATTAAGATGATTCTGGATAGACTCCGTACAGCCCAGTCCAAACAGAAGAGCTACGCGGATAGGAAGGTTTGTGATGTTTCATATATGGTTGGTGAGCTAGTTCTCCTTCGGGTTTCGCCTAAGAAAGGCGTCATGAGGTTTTGGAAGAAAGGAAAGTTGAGTCCGAGATTTATTGGCCCTTTTGAGATCTTGAGGCGAGTTGGGGAGGTTGCCTATGAGCTTGCCTTACCTCCCAGTTTGGCCGAAGTTCATCCAGTATTTCATGTTTCGATGCTCTGGAGGTATCACGGTGACCCATCACACATGTTGGATTTCCGTTCAGTCCAGTTGGACAAGGATCTATCCTATGTTGAGGAGCAAATGGCTATATTGGACAGGCGGATCAGAAAGTTGAGGTCAAAGAACATTGCTTCAATAAAGGCTCAGTGGTGGGGTCAGCCGGTCGAGAAGGCGACCTGGGAGACCGAGCAGGATATGCGCAGTAGTTACCCTCATCTTTTTACTACTTTAGGTATGTTCTCTATGCTCGTTCGAGGATGAACGAATGTTTAAGTGTAGGAGAATGTGACGACCTGGCCGGTCGTCTTAAGAATTAATGCCCCGATCCCCTATTAACTACTTTCCCTAATTTCATTTCTTCTATTTTGGTTTGATGGGACGTTCGGTGTCGGGTTTCGGAGAGTTTTGGGACACTTAGTCCCTAAATGAGAGCTTAAGTGTTAAAAACTGGTCCGTAGTTGGAACAGTGTGAAGACGACCTTGGAATGGAAATTCGATGTTTCCGTTAGCTCCGTTAGGTGATTTTGGGGTTGGGAGTGTGTGCGGAATGTGTTTTGGAAGTCCGTAGCTCATTTAGGCTTAAAATGCCGAAGTTTGAATTTTTTGAAGTTTTCGGTCCGATAGTGAGTTTTTGATCCGAGGGTCGGAATGGAATTCTGGAAGTTGCAGTAGCTCCGTCGTGTCATTTGGGATGTGTGTGCAAAATTTTAGGCCATTCGGACGTGTTTCGTTAGGTTTTTTATCGAAAGTGTATTTTGATAAAATTTGGAGTTCTTAGGCTCAAATCCTTGTTTAATTCGAGTTTCTGGCATTATTTTAGGTGGTTTAAGGATTGGTACATGTTTGAATGAGGTATTAGGTATTATTGGTGCTTTTGTTTGAGGTCCCGGGGGCCTCAGAATGATTTCAGGTGGTTAACGGGAAGATTAGAGAAGTGTTGCAGCAGCTGAACCATTGCTGCTTCTGGTATTTTTGCATCTGCGGCTTTGGAACCGCAGATGCGGCATCACAGATGCGGCTTTGCTCCTTTCCCTTAGCAACCACAGAAGCAGTACTATTCCCGTAGAAGCGGCTCAAGCATCGCAGATGCGGACTCTAGTGTTTCCTTAGTTTTCGCAAAAGCAGAAGTCACCCACAGATGCGACTTTGCACCTGTGACCTTTTTATCGCAGATGCAGTCCCTAGACCTTTAGTGAAAACCGCAGAAGCGGCCCACAGATGCGACTTCACACCTGTGACCTTTTTATCGCAGATGCCGTCCCTGGCCCTTTAGTGAAAACCACAGAAGCGGCTCTTTTTCCGCAGATGCGGGACCGCGGATGCGGTCCCTTGTCCGCAGAAGCGGAAATCCCTGTTCAGAAATAGAGATTTCGAGGGTTAGTTTTCAAAAGTTAGAAAAATCAAATTGAGCTTGGGAGAGGGCGATTTTAAGAGGGTTTTGAAGAGAATATTATTGTGTAACATTTTTTTAATCCCTTCTAGTTATATTTCATTATTTTGTAGTTAAATCCTTCACTAAAATTCGAATTGAGGACCAAAATTTGGAAAAATTGGAAGAAACTTCTTAGACCAAATAATGGGGTTTTGAGTGGGTATTTGACCTCCGATTTGGGAGATTTTTATATGGCTAGACTTGTGAGAGTACGAGGGTTCTGGAAATATAAAAATTATCCGATTCCGAGAAGTTGGTCTGAGGGGCATTTTGGTTATTTTACCTAATTTCGTGCCTTATCTTTGAATTAATTAGTAGAATCAGTTGTTTGCGATGTTATTTACAATGTGTAATTGAATTGAATAGATTTGGGCCATTTGGAGTCGGATACTCGTGGCAAAGGCGTGGTTTCTAATTGATTTTGAGCAGGTTCGAGGTAAGTAGCTTGTCTAACCTTGTGTGGGGGACCTTTCCCCTTAGGATATGATATTTGGTAATTGAATGCCTTGTAGGTGAGGTGACGAGCGCGTACTTGAACTAATTGTTGGAAATTCATTTTTACATTGAAGTATTTAAATTGAGTTTTCTTGCTTATCTGTTTATTTTGAATTGCAAGTGTTATCCTATGCTAGTTTAGAGAAGCATGTTTATTTGACTTACTTGCCTAAGTGTTTTAACTGACTTGTTTGTACTCCGTGAAGCATGATTAGGCTAGGATTTTCTATTACTTTTTCTGAGTTAGCTTTTTATCCTAATGTGTTGTGTTGTTATTGTGTGTTTTAATTTGGAACTACAGGACGACATCCCGGGAGATCCCTCTGTACTTGTTATGTTCTGGACTGAGGTGCAGGATACCAAGAGATCCCTGGCACATGTAAGTGTAAGTTTTGAGGATACCAAGAGATCCTCGGGATACCAAGAGACCCCTGGCTATTAGTTCCTGTTGTAAGTAGTATTCCTTATATTGTTTTGCTTTCCTATTGCTGCTCCCCTTATTTATCCTGTTCAGATTCTCGTTGTAGACTTTATCTATACTATTTTTCCTTATATTATCATATATTATGTTTATCTCAGTAGGGCCCTGACCTTCCTCGTCACTACCCAACTGAGGTTAGGTTTGGCACTTACTGAGTACGATTGTGGTGTACTCATGCCCCTTCTGCGCATGTTTTTCATGTGCAGATCCAGGTACTTCAACTCAGGCGTACTATCCTCGAGGCGCGTCCGCAGACCAGGAATCTCTATTCTGTTCCATCTTTAGTAGTTAATCTATCCTTTTCTTTCAGTTGTTTAGACATTCTGAAGTTAGAGAAACATATTACATTTCTATTAGCCTGTGGTTCCCGTGAGTTTCCAGATTTTGGGATGAGATTGTAGATTTTCGCATTTTATTTTTGAGTTGTATATGCCAAGTGGCACTTATATACCACTTTCTTCTAGTTTTTCTTAGTTTAATTAAATATTTTCGCCAGTTATATTAATTTTCGTATTGTTAGGCTTACCTAGTTGTAGGAACTAGGTGTCATCACGGCATGTTCATGGAGGGTGAACTGGGGTCGTGACACACATCGTTAAGTATGATCCATTCCTTGAAGAGAATGTGACTTGTGATAAGCGTTGAGAATGCAGACCCATTCCTAAAGGTAAATGTGGCAATATGTGATAAAGCAATAAAGACATGCAATTCATGATTAGATGAATATCACACAACTCATCTCTAAGGGAGGTTTGAGTGAAATAAAGAGAATAAATATTATTGTGTGGTTACATAAATATGTCATTGATCGCGTACATGTGGTACACCAAAAATTATTTTGTCATACCTTATAAAGTTATTAAAGGCAAAATTAAAGCAAGAAATAATTCTGCTTATGATAATTTTGACCATGACAATTTATTATGATATACTTTTGTCAGTGAAGGAGACATTTACCATATGAATGGTATGATAAAAGATCTTGTAGTACAAAAGTTGTTAAGAGCTCCGAAAAAAATAATTTGTTACTATCCGGATGAATAAAATTATTCATGACATTGATACTGTAAAGTCTCAAAAAGAAACTTTTTGAATTTCAAATGTATAAATCAAAGTGGTTGGAATATTGAGACTATAAATGAAAGGAAGATTGAATATCTTCATAATTTTATAATTATACCGGGTAAATATGAAAGGTTACCCTATCTTCTTTCTATTTGTAGTACACAAATATAAGTATGATGCTAGAATCATATGCCACAAGTAAACTAGAGGTTTACTAAAATACATATTAGTTGGCATGACCGGTTGACCATCCCGGTTCAATTATGATGCGAATAATTAATTGAGAATTACATTTGCATATATCGAAGAATAAAAGATTCTTCAAGAATTCTCATGTGCTGCTTATTCTTATGATATACCAGATAAGGTTGGGATTGAATCCCTTGATTTCTGGAACGAATAAAAGGTGATAAATATATGGGCCCAGTCACCTGCCCATGTGGACCGTTTATTATTAAATAATTTTAATAGATGCATATATTCTATGGTCACATGTGCATTTGTTATCAACTTACAATTTGGCTTTTGCAAGATTGCTTGCTCAAATTATTAGAACACATTTCCAGAATATAAATTATGATGATTTATCTTGATAATACTGGTTTAAATCCGAGTTGGTTTAGCAGAAATTATATGCCTCAATTATAGCTAAATCATTGATTATGAGAACAAAACTCCCAAAAACGAAATTTGGTATGAGGTGTATTATTTAATATACAGCAGCACTTGTACGCATCTAGTCAAGCTATGAAAATTTCTCCCTATCACAATCGGTTCAGGGTAAGGAACCAAATTTCTATATAAAAAATTTAGATATGTTATATGATTTAATTATGCCACCACAATACACAGAGATAGTTCCCAAAGAAGGTTGGGAAATATGTTGGTAATCCCAACATTAGGGGGAAAAAATGGACAGCTGAGAAAGTGATACGTGAAATGAATTATTATAAATACATATAGACCCTCGTATAAGAAAATATGAACTTGAAGTTCAAGTGATAATTAATGTATAAATTATTGCCAAACGCATTTGCTGACCCAAAGCTAAATGTCATATTTCATCTGCTAATGCTCCAAATAGAATAAATTCCATGAGGGACATAGTCTATGGCACGCATGAAGCGTAACAGACCAATCGGTTCCAAAGATAAAACTCCTTGAAGAAGGAGAGGGGTGTCACACCTCTNTTAAAGGACGGTTGAAACGGGATTCTTTTATTTAAAAGATTCAGAGTCGCCACTTGGGAGATTTATGGTGTCCCAAGTCACCGGTTTGAATCCCGAGTCAAGGAAAGGGTTTTGACTCTGTTACAGTCTGCGAACTAGATATCCTAGGTAAGGAATTCTATTAATCCGGGAGAAGGTGTTAGGCATTCCCGAATTCCGTGGTTCTAGCACG
>MU763890.1:17055-54547 GCA_026770625.1 Nicotiana glauca | reverse complement strand
GTAAAAAAATGGAGAAGAAGATGAAGAAGACGGGTGAAGGAGAAGATGGGAATTTATTTAATAAGGGATACAACGTCAGGAATTATGGCGTTGAATCAGTGTTGTCAGATTCAACGCCAGAAAATCTGGTGTTGTATATTAACGGTTCAGTTACTATTAATATACAACGCCAGGTTTTCTGACGTTGTATATATAATAATTTTTTTTTTTTTAAACTTACAAATGTCCGTTGAGTCCAAAAAGAACCTATTTAGGTTCCGGGCTCGAAAGGCCGTGCTTGTACAGAAAATGGCGCATAGTAAGTGACATGTACTTCTATCATCCAACATATCTCCTCTTTTTCTAAAGTAACTATATACTTAATATGCCTACGTCACTCCAAATTCCTTCTAGGGTTAGCCAAAATAGAAAAGGATGATGTTTAAATGAAAAAGGGAAAGCTTATATACATACCTCGTGCACCAAGGTGCTGAAGGTTTTTTTTTTAATTTTTGTCTTTCCTATAAAACTATATGGCACAACAACAAACATAAAAATCAACTATAATAAAAATTAACTCTAGTTGCTATTTCTCTAGGTATTTTCCAGTATAGTATGTTAGTGCTATTCTAAGACTCAGCATGCAGGTTCACTATGGATCACATGTACTGCTCTATATGAAATCTGAAGGATTTAACATAAAGGTTCTCATAAATTCTGAAGTGGATGGATTTTAGCCTCATCGAAATTCCCTTAACTTGGAAAGATTAATTTCAAGTCTAGCATAACAAATTAAGAACAAAATCCTATTTCGGCCATCATTAGCACAAGGATATCAAAAATCTCTAGCTGGTCGATAGGTTCAGCTGTATATTCATCCGCAAAACTTGGAGCACTCCTATCTCGGCGCTCCTTCTTCATATACACAATAGGGTTGGCATTTATCAATTCAGAAACCATTTTCTGGTCAAACTTTGATAAAATTCACCCTACAGTTTAAAAAGAGAACGAACACGGGAAATAGATGTGTCAACTCAGTCAAAGAAGAAACAACTTCAAAAGAAAAAGAAAAGAGTAGAACACTTTCCACCTCACTAGCAGTAAGAAACCATTGTTTGAGTCGCTTAGCACCACTTAACCAAAAAGAACTAGAAATGACAGTAACCATACAAAGAGTAGAACAACAGTAAATACTTGAATATGCTATTCTATACAAAGATATATCAATAATTTACATTAATCACATATATATCAAAGGGAATATATAAATGACAGTAACCATAATACTTTAAAGCCACTCAAGACATTGCCTTCATTAATAAATTTTTAACTATAGAAGTGAAGATGTGTTGCTAAATATGACCAGCTAAACTTCTCTTTCTCAAGAGTGGTTTTCAATATTATATCCCATGAAATCTTTTTCTGAAAACAGCAATTCAACCAAGAAAGTATTGCTTTATTGCTTTAATAATGGTTTAAATACTTACTGTAACAGCTCGAAACATGTGTTCCAGCTTATCTTCTCCGATGTCCTTCCATGAATGTACTTGCAACGGACACATATTACGATCACGAACTAATATACCTAAGTGTCTCGAAAATGAGACTTGATGCTTTCCAACAACCCAATTGTTGTAAAAGTTAACTCTAAAATTTTCTCCGGGTTTGAGTCCTGCTACATCTTTATTCTTGTTCTTTCCTCTCACCTTTTTTGGCTCTTCAGGTTCACATAAATCTGCAAATTTTTAACATAAAATAAATTCCAGTCTTATAACGAACAATAAATATATTAAACTTGAGATCTTGCATCATTTCATCTTCTTGCGCGAGGGAAACATCATCTTCCATCGGATAGAAACTAGGAGGCATAAGATTAGTACTATTATGCGCTAGCTTATTCTGCTCAGAAGCTGTTGAGTTGTGATTTTTACTTTCACCAACCAAATTTCTCGTTCCAACGCTTCCTTTTGCCGAGCTCGAAGATCTTAAGTTTTGCCCACATCCCCTTGCTAAAGCACTAGGTTAACTGTAAATGTCTCGTACATTCTTCAAAGTAGCTCAAACTTCTGCAAATTTTGATTTGAGTAAAGCATAAAATAACTTCTAGTCTTACAAAAAACATAAAATAAATAATTAAAATTTGAGACCTTGCATCATTTCAGCTTCTTGAGTGAAGGGAATGTCGTCTTCCATCGTATCAAAACCAGGAGGCATGAGATTATTACAATTATGTGCTAGCTTATTCTTCTTAGAAGCCCTTGAGTTGTAATTTTTAATCTCCCCAATCAGATTTTTTTAAAAACATTTATTTTTGCAGAGCCTATAGATCGAAAGCTTTTCCCTCGTCCCCTTGCTAAAGCTGCAGGTTGAATGTATGCATGATGTATATTCTTCAAAGCTGCTCCTGTTTTTGCAAATTTTGATTTATCTGAAACATAAAACCAATACCAGTCCAATAAGAAACAAAACAAAACAAAAAATTATAACTTAGGAGACCTTGTATCGCTTCATGGTCTTGAGCGAGGGGAGCATCATCTTCCATCGAAGCGAAACTAGGGGGCACAAGATTATTAGTATGTGCAAGCTTATTCTGCTCAAAAGCTGTTGAATTATGATTTTTATTTTCTCCAATTAGACTTTTCTTTCCGATACTTGTTTTTACATAGCCCAAAGATCCAAAGTTGTGCCCTCTTCCCCTTGCTAAAGCACCAGGTTGAATATATGCATGCTGTACATTCTTTGAAGTTGCTCCCATTTTTGGTTTCTGAAATTTTAATGGATTCATGGCAACCTAAAATAAGATAAAAGTATGGAGTAACTGTTAAATGAGAAAGATGAAAATCACTAAGATGAGTAATAAAGTTTTTTATCCACACAAAATTTCCTGTGCCGATATTACTAATAAAAGAATTAACTTGTGTTAAAATTAGAAAACACAAACAAAATACAACAAGGCTAAACCTGTAAAACCACATAGAGACCAAGCATATGGCAGCTGCTCCATGTCCTTCCAGAAACTTATTCACTTGCAATCAGTTCCAATGTAAAACAGAACCATGATTATATGATTTCCAAAGAGTACAACTGAGAAGCTGTATAGACAAGTTTGTGTTTGCACTCCACAACAGTGAATCAGCTTTAAAGCAGTGTATCCTTTACACTACCTTTTAAACAAATCTAAACCAAGACAACTACCTGCATACCTTTAGGTTTATACATTATAGAAAGTTATCTTTACTTCAGTAGTTAGCCACTAGCAGTGGTACTTTCTACAGTTAAATGAGCATACTTGAGAGTATGAAACGATAATGGCAGTTAAAAGAATGATCCTATGAAGTTGACATTCATTCTTAACCACCTAACTCGAAAATAAGCACAATAAAACCAAAGAGAAAGCCAAATGATTTTTGGGAAGCATCTCATGATGGATAAGAGAAAAATGACATCGAACAGGTGGTCCCCAAAGGTCATAGTCAGACGGGGGTCCAGCTAGAGTATCCTAAAAAGTGTATTATCCAAACAGGCATCCTTCTTTGACTATAAAACTATGATAGATAAGTGGAAGTATTACTGATAAAATAAGAACTCACTCTGCAGCAACTGAGATGATGGAGGTAATAGCACATAACAGACAGTCTATATGCATTTGTCCTGGCACTTGCTAAGAGATGGACGAACAATGTTTCCATAAACTTTTTCGCCGGCTGATCGAGTTCCGATATTAAATGTGGGTAAGGAACTCTGACCCCGCCCTTGAAGCAGTTAGCTTTCCGGTTTCGAATGAAACATGTAAGGCCAACTTGCACAATACAACAATCTACTAAATTTAAAAAATTCATTTGTACAAAAGCTATCCCATAGAACCTTAGATGGGATACCCAAGTAGAGAATTTGACCATTCAATGTGCACGAACTATTGAAGGTTTATTGTCACGGGGGAATGAATTGATGCCAAAACAAAGCCAACCCAGTTTTCTAGATAATGAATAATTATTAAATTCAAAGGCAGCGACTTTACACAACATGTGTGTTGTATACCAGGGGGCATTTCTCCAAACAGTGACTTGAAAGACTATTAAAAACAAGATTTTATCCTTCCTAACCTACTTATAACTTAGAATTCAAGAGCAGAAAACTTTATCTGACTCAAAAACATATCTCAATAAGTCTCACCTGGAGCAACATCATAAGACTGCTGGAAAGTAACCAATACAAGAGAACAATCATTAGCAGCACAAAATGTTCAACACTGATAAGATATGATAAAAGAAATTCCATGAACTGATTCATACTAATTATTAGCTCCAGTTATCCTAGAAAAGCGAGAAGCAAGAGGCCCAAGGAAATAAATATTAACAACATACATGATAAAGGTCAAAAACCTTCATCAGTTCTTTTCCTTTTCATTTGTGTAGAATTATCCAAATTATCCAAATCATCATCCTTTTCTTGCAAAATGTCAAAAGTATCACGAGGTAGAAATTTTCTTGCAACATGCCAGCCTTTATCTAAAGCATCGTCGACATAAAATACTTGTAATGCTTCGTTTGCTAATACAAATGGCTCATTAGTTTTCAATAATCGCTGACGGTTAATACTCACAAAGCCATATTTATCCATTTTAACTCCCTTTTCTTGGTCATACACATCAAACCACTTACATCTAAACAACATCACTCTTTTTTCTCCAATAAATTGCAATTCAAGAATCTCAGTAACTTCTCCATAATAATCAATATTTTTATTGTCTTCATTTTTCTCACCAACTACAACCACCCCGTAGTTTTGAGTCCTCAAACCCCTGCCATACTCTTCCACATGAAACCTATATCCATTAGTTACGTAACCTTTAAGACGTCTCATATATGGCAGAGGACCACATGATAAGTGAGCAAATCTTCCATTTTCTTACTGTTATCACATTTGTACAATTCAACAACCTATCAAAATCATTTATATAATTTAATTAGAAATTACTATATAACTATGTCACGACCCAATTTACAAACCCGGTCGTGATGGCGACTCTCGTGAAGACAGGGCCAGCCAACTAACCCAAATTGTCTCTTTAACAATTATTAAACATAAATGAATAGATAAATACAACTTAACGACAATAATAACCAGTATTTACAACTCCACACAACCAGACCGGGGTGTCACAAGTCACGAATATCTAAAGAAACATGAACACAACTACAGGGCCAATAATATACAAAAATGAATTCTGGAATTCTAAAGACAACGTCCGGTGCCGCGAACGCTGGCGGTCACCTTGCTCAACTACAATAGTAATACCTTCAATCAGCTATAACCCGCTACCGGATGCACAATACTTGCAACTGCACGCGAGGTGCAGGTAGTAAAGTGAGTACTCTAACTCAGTGAGCAATAAAAGTAAATAATAACTGAGAGGTAAAAAATCACGTAAAAGCACTCCATCATGCTATATAGGACAGTGCAAATCTTTGAGAAAATAGTAAGACTGTGAAAATCCTTTAGAAAATATCTGAGCTCAGTTAAAATCTCTTTCAAAAATATCCTTTCCAATAGTTAAGCAAATGAATGCGTAGTCAGACAGTGCAAGTCAGCACATAAGTCAGCCCCTCGGGCACAGCACTCCACTAACAATTCACACCAGGGCGTCTGGTAAACAATGCAAGAAATAGCATGGATGCCAATGAAATCAGAGTGCTGAATATCATGACACGTATTACAAACAGGAACCAATGCATGAATGCAATGCAATGCATATGACCACTGGGGCGTGCAGCCCGATCCAGTTAGGTACCCGCGCTCACTGTGGGGGTTCAGACTCCGGAGGGGCTCCTACAGCCCAAGAGTAATATCAATATCACACTGCTACGGCATGCAGCCCGAGCCATTCGTATATCCAGAATTTACTATAACACTGCTGCGGCGCGCAGCCCAATCCATGTTCAGTCCAAAAATTCACATAAGCCCCTTGGGCAATAATAAAATAGCAGTTCTCAGCTTAAAACGTCGGTAAAATATCATTTAAGTTTTCAAATCATGAAAAATGGCTGAATTTGCAAAATAGTATTAAAACCCTGGACCGAGATCAAATAACATACAAAGTAATGCAAAATCAGTAATATCAATCCCTGAAGGATTCAAATAATCGACACGAATCCCAAAACATGGCAATCAGCCCAAATCATGATAATAATAAGTAGTTTCAGTCAAATACGTAGTAATTTCATCAATCGGGACGGGCCAAGTCACAATCCCCAACGGTGCTCTACCCCACGCTCGCTATCCGGCGTGCAAGTCACCTCAATACAGCACTATGATGTGCAAATTCGGGATTTCAAACCATCAAGATATCATTTACAAGTATTACTCACCTTGAACCGATGAAATCTCTAGCCCGCAACGCCTTTGCCCCTCAAACCGGCCTCCACGCGCGTCGTATCTAACCAAAATCAGAGCGAATACATCACAATATGCTAAGGGAACAATACCCAAGTGAAAACAATTGAAAAATATCAAGAACATCGAAACTAGCAAACCCGAGCCCCGGGCTCGCTTCTCGAAAAATTACAAAACTCACATTACCGGATATCTCGTCTCGCCACGAGTCCGTTCATATCAAATTTACCAAAATTGGAGCTCAAATTCCCTTTCAAATCCCAGATTTTCATTTCAAAACCCAAGCCCTAGTTCTTCCAATTTTTACCCAAATTTCCAAGAATTAAAGGTTGATTCTTCAATAAAATAGCGTTTCTAGGTCACGAGAGTTACCTCCAATCAATTCCCGTCAAAATCCTCTTCAATTTCTACCAAAAAGCTCTTAAGGTAGTCAACAATGGAGGAAATAATGAATGGGGTCGCGGATGAAATAATATAAAAACCCCCTCTGAACGCCCAGATTTAACCCTTCGCGAACGCGGTCAACACCCCCGTGTTCACGATGCACAATTTCCTTTGACCATAAATTAACTCTAAGTAAACACGTTGTCCAATACGTGAATGCGATGCTTTAAGTTCTCTAACTTCGTGAACGCGTTCCCCATTACGCAAATGCGATGCACAGTCTCCTCGACCTACGCGAACACGAACCCCTTGTCGCGAACGCGTTGAACAAATCAGGCAGGGCCCCAGGCCCATTCCGCGCGAACGCGAAGCAACCCTCGCGAATGCGATGGTCTGCCAAATTCCTCATCGCGAACGCGTTCCTAACGCGAGACCAATTTTTGTCTGCAACAACTGGCAATTTTCTGCAATAAATTCAAAGTTCAAAACCTCCGTTAAGCCATCCTAAATCACCCCGAGGCCCTTGGGACCTCAACCAAAGGCACCATCATATCCCTAAACATCATACAAACTTGTTCCAATCATCAAAACACGTCAAATAACACTAAAATCATCAATTCACATCGGATTCAAGCCTAAGTTCCTTCAAAACTTCCGAAACACGCATTCGATCAAAAATCCAACCAAAACACCTCCAAATGACCTGAAATTTTACCCGCACATCCAAAATCACCTAACGGAGCTATTGCAACTCTCAGGATTCTATTCCGGCCCTAGGATCAAAACTTCACCCATCAACCGGAATTCGCCAAAATACTAACTTCGCCAATTCAAGTCTAATTTTACACCGGACCTCCAAAATCAATTCCGATTGCACTCCTAAGTCACAAATCATCCCCCGAAGCTAACTGAATTGTCGAAAATCACATCCGAGCCCTATAACTCATAAGTCAACGTCCGGTTGACTTTTCCAACTTAAGCCTTCCTTAAAGAGACTAAGTGTCTCATTTCTTATCAAAACCAATCCAAATCCACTCTAACACACCACATACCGATAACGAAACATGAAGAAGCATAAAATGGGAAAAACAGAGCGGTAACTCATGAGACGAAGGGTCGAGTCATCACATCCTCCCCAACTTAAACCAACGCTCGTTCTCGAGCGTACCCAGAGTTGTACGAGAGGCAACCCAATAGCTGAATGACCTTACCAAGCATGTACTCGGGGTGATCCCTCATCACTTTATCTCGTATAGTTCTGATAACGCAATATAGCTGAAATTTTACAGTCCATCCAAACCATAAGCCGTAGAATCACATTACACTTTCCGAAATCATACACAAGATCAAAACCTCGCATATATACTCAGAATAAGTCCGAACCAACTGTAATAACCCATATCTGCAAACCTCTGGTGAAATCGTATGATATACCACATAACCAAAACACTCGAAACGGTAGACTCTATTCACAGCAGTTACCCACAACAACCAAATACCGATAGAAAACCTCTTATTTAGCTAAAGTCTCATTCCAACACTTTCATATACTGCCAACGATAAATGAAACACGCAACAAACCGTAACCATTCCTCAGATTACCCATACATGAAGCCACTCCCATTTGACTAATACCACGATAGATTTTCGGGCTAAACACCGATATTATCCCTCTAACAAGCTGAAATCAAATTTGTTCGTATTCATTAATGACTCCAACGACCACCTCGAATCCAACACACCACTTTGGTGGTATGACACCTCAATACAGCCCTAAGCCACAACTTGCATAATGCACGCACCAATAAGAAACGGTTTGAACATACTCAAATCATGACAATTGACTCAAACGAAAGAGCGGTATCTCAAGCTCATCAGTACCATCACAACACAAGGCTGAGACCCCGTCTCACATCATAGAATTAGAACACCTGAAGCTACCCCGAAAGGTCATAACTCCACGTAGCCTCGCTACAATGCGGGATCCTATCCAAACATTGTTACACATGAAACACCTCAAGTCGCTATGCTCAAAATCAACAGCCACGCATAATTTTTGATGTCTGAAACCAAAGTAATTCTTTACACCCACGGTGAAACAGATAACATACGTCACGCAACTTGATAGGTCATAGCCAACACTCCATTTATCGAGCAACATCCAATTACTCTTCCCGCTCGACTTTCACTATGAATCCCCAATAGAATCGCACCACATGTGCCCATATCTAACAAATCACAGCGTCTAACAACATAGAAAAGCATCTCATAGATCTCCTTAGATCACTAGCAAGTTCAATAACAATCGGATCAACCTATCCCTCAACAATACAATTCGGGGCCAACCAAGCCAACTCAAGCTAAACACCTACCCAATCAGCTTAACAACAAACTCACCGCCAAGAAAGCCTGAAGCTGCCCTTTCCACTACTATAACTCCTACCGGAGCCGTACGATACGGTGCCCGGCACCAAATAAATACCGAAATCCACAATCTCGCCCGGCAACATGCCCGGCTGCAAGAAACGCATCCGAAAAAGTCTCAATACTGGAACTGAATCAATGGTAGAAACCTCTCCACTAGAAAACCATCACGAAGGCCCAATTAAGAAAAGTAATCCTTCCCAGCCGTCCGCTGGTCTTTGGAATACAACCACTCTGCTAGAACATAATCCGATGCACTCCGCCACGCAACCTGTGGCATTTTCGACATAACCCACAGCACAATAGTCTAGAATAACCCAACACTGAGAAAAACTAGTCTACACCCCAATATCATATCTAGAATCTAATATACCAAGCAAAGAAAGATCCACTCGGACTTCCAAGTCCCAATAGCTGCTAACGGTACCAATACACACGACCCGTAACCACTACACAGTCTGTACCTGAGAACTCCCAGTCTCCAACACCATATAGCACACGAATCACTGTACTTGATCCCCAAACTCCGCAGTATGAATACATATTACACCTCGAGTATCCAAATCATTCCATGAAAGATATTCTAAAATTCCCATATACCATCAAACAAACTCAGATATCGGCAGTCGATTTAGCAGGAAAGTGCCGCAATACTACCGAAATATTATCAGTCTAAACACATTACCTCTTTCTGAGACAAATACTCTCGTCAATTCACTTCCAATTAGCAGTATCATTTCCTTCGTTATCTGAGGCTACTCTTTACTTAAGAGTTTTATGAACTTCTTTTCAGAACTGAACTGTAACTCACCCAGCCAATAACTTCCACTGATCCCATTTGGAAAAAAATCATTACACATTCCATGCTTCGCATACCCATAGAAAATATATTTATCTCCAAACCATGGTAAAACCCAGCAAGAACATCTCTGCCTATTCCATTTACATAAGCTAAACTACCATGACTGAATCCTGCTATCCAAACCAAGCTAAGCAAGCTGTCAGAACTCAAGGGCTTCGCTGCATAATACCTGTAAGGGCTCACTACCTCGCGCACATACAAAGAATTAATCGTACCCTCACCATACCGATTCGGTCTACTATCAAGCTATTCCATCTATTTAATTTTCCTTCTGATTCATGATCAACTTGATATTCCCTCTTACTGTAGCACTAAATTGCCTCAACCCGGACTCACTACACGAGACCCAAGCACAAGACCACACTATCTCAAACCCATGAGCCACCAAATACCCCCTCAAATGTTTTTAGAAATACCATATTCCAGCATGCTCTGCTTGAAGAACTTCCTGCAAATATGAATTCGTTGCCATTACTTTCCAGATACCGATACATTAGGATCCCATAATCAACATAAAATACCACAAGTCTTGACCATTTTCAATGAAACACATTTTCTAAACACATACACGACCTTAATGCACCTGATTGTTACATGTAGAATCTTGAACACATTGAAACCATTCTCGAGAGGCATTACTTCATATTCAAATTGCAATTTACCTGATCAAACGGACATAACCACCCGTGCCTCATTAGCACTCTGGCAGCGCAGGACACGATCTCATTCCGAAACGACCAAACACTTCCTTCTCTTTATGCTAAGCATTCTTTATCAACAATAGCTCAAGACATCCTATTATTTCCACACATCTATGAAGTACCATATAACCTTTGTCAAAATTTTGCTTCACTCGTGCCATCCTCAGCTCAATTTCTGCAACCAGAACTGATACGCCAACATATCTCGAAACGGAACCAACATAGCACATGACCATGCGATCAGCTAATCAACAGCAACCTCTCCAACTTGGCTCGAAAGCCATATATCAGGACACATTCAATAACCCATAATACTTTTACTCTAATGATGCCACAATATCATAGTGAGATTAAACTCAAATCATCTACTAGTTTGTGAAAACACAGATCATCTGGTACTGAAATCCTCGGCAAACCTCGCATTCATCCCCATATCAGTTGAGTCCACCCTCTAAAGCGACCCAAACTTTCAAATTTCAACACGTGCCCTTCAATTACACATGAGATCTTCTAACATACACATAAAGATCATACCACTTAAGAACAGTCCGCAGGAGATAACCCACCTGCTTCGCCTCAATTTAGTACTTTAGTATACCATCCACCATCGTATCTGTTACACAGTCAATTTAGTCTTCCTGAGTCTAAACTCATATCGTCGCATGCAATGCACTTCACTTCCCAACTAGAATATACGAAAATATCCTTCACGTGCCCATAACTCGGGGCTACACAACATATCACAATAAGAAACGAATCACTTACCAGTTCATCTATTATCCAGTAGACTTCTTCGTTACTACCAAGTCATATAAATACACCTCGCAGCACTAACATACTCATCACATGTGTCACGACCCATTTTACAATAATAGGTCATGATGCTGCCTAACACCATTGTCAGGCCAGCCGATGCAAAAATGCGATTAAGTTCTCATTTTACCTTATCCAATAAACAATTATACTAGAGATTCAAACATAAAAGGTAAGACCAGTAAGGATCATAAATTGCTACAATAGCAATACACCGCAAAATAAATGTGTACTACTGTGTGTGCCAGAACCTGGTGTCACAAGCTACGGGCGACTAGTAGAATATACACAAAAGAATAACACACTATCCTACTGTCTGAATCAGGATAGACAGAAGCAAAAGTACAAGAAAGGACTTCCTCGGCTGCGGATCGGCATGAGAGAGAAGCAGCTCACCGTAGTAGTCCCCAAGCGTGCTCACTGCTGCGCACCAGGATAATGCCCAGATCCATCTGCCTCAAAGCCTGTACATTTAAGTACAGAAGCGTAGCATGAGTACATTAACCACATGTACTCAGTAAGTATCCCGTCTAATCTCAAAAAAGTATAGACAAGAGGTCGACTTGATACTTACTAAGGTCAAGATAATATAATGTAATAAGGTGATATGTACATCATGAAGCATTTTAATAACACAAGTTCAATAGAAGAGCTAAATTCATATTCTTGTCATAATTAAATTGTCTGTTTTCCCTTTTCATATCAAATATGTGATCATGTCATAACTAAATACAAACACATAAATCATGCATAAACATGCCGAGGTCGACAGCCCGCTCCAATGGAAAATAAATTGTGCACTGCCGAGGGTTGAGCGGCACGAACCATGGATGCATCTATTATCACCGAGGCGATCAGCCCGATCCATAATCATCAAGAAAATATCAAGAAAAGCACATAAGGCTCAATTGTATACAAGGGAATCCCTACCAAGGCTCAACAACTTATACGTTCACTTTTCATTCCCTCAATTCTCCAGCAAGTCAAAATTATCATATTGGCACGTTAAAATAAGAGATATTCCCCAATTAGACATGGCATGGGTCCTAAACTACCCGAACTATTATCATATAGTAGCTACGCACAGACTGTCGTCACCTAGTACATACGTAGCCCCCGCATTTAGCAAGAATTACTCATTACAAATCCTATGGGGACAAGTCTCTCTTACAAGGTTAGAAAGGAGACTCGCCTCGCTCCAAAGTGCACTCCCAATATCCAAGAACAAGCCCGAGTCCTTAATTCGAAGCCGGACAATCCCAAACTAATCAAACGAAGCAAGAACTAGTAAATAAAGGCTTACAAGGTTGAATTCTAGCTATTTAAGCAATTTCTAGCCATTAACACAAGTTTCCTAAATTCCGACCCCGGGCCCACGTGCACGGATTCCGAGATTTTTCTAAGGAAGTTGTTCTCTATCACCTAAGGATCACAAATATATGATTTCTAGCTCATTTCATAGTAAATTATAGGACTAAATCTTAATTTTGGTTAAACCCTACGTCTAACTCTAATCTCTTGAATTTTACCTAATTTTGGTGTTAAATCTACCTAATGTTCATGTATTTGAACTAAAAGTGAGTGGGGATTACTTACCTTGCAATGATGTGTGGAAACTGCCCCTTTAGGATCGCCAAAATCGCCTAAGTGTGGAAAGGAATGTGGAAGAAATGAGCTTGAGCTCGTATTAAATGAGTTTCTATCACCAGCGATTTTTGCTTCTGCGGGAGAAATCCCGCTTCTGCGGAAAATGGCCGCTTATGCAGCTTCTTAGCAATTGTGGCTCGACCGCTTCTGCGGTCTGGGGGCCGCATAGGTGGAATCGCTTATGCGGTCCCAGGGCCGCTTCTGCGAAATAGGGGAACTGAGCCGGACCACTTATGCGGTCTAGGGGGTCGCAGGAGCGGGACCGCTTCTGCGGTCCCTGGGCTGCTTCTGCGGTTTCCCAGGACTTGATCCCTTACACTTCCACGATGAGGCGATCACTTCTGCGGTCTCGCTTCTGCGGTCCAAGAGCCGCAAAATCGGTTATGACAGAAGCAGCAGATGGAGTTTTTCCTAAGAATTCAACTTCACTCGAACCTCGACCATTTGATGCTCGGGGCTCCCGAGCCCTGCCCGAACGTACCGACAATTCTGAAATCATGAGGCGGACCTTCTTGAACCCTTGAAACACTCAAAACGATGTTAAATTGAGGAATTAAACCCCAAAACCCAATATCTCAAATCATTGAACTTCAAGTTCTAAACTTTCCTCCAACGGGTCAAAATGCCCTTAAACTACTCGGATTGACACCAAATTTTACGGGTAGGTCTTAACTGATATCCTGGAATCATAGCAAGTTTCGAAATTAAAATCCGAAACTGATACCTATGAAAACAACGATTTCTTAGTTTATTTAATTCTTTGAAACTTAAACTTAACAATTTTACGTAAAAATTCATTACTCGGGTTAGGGACCTCGGAATTCGATTCCGGGCATACGCCCAGGTCCCATATTTTCCCGCGAACCCTCAAAAATTGTCAAATCATGATTCCGGGTCCATTTCCCTAAAATATTGACCGAAGTCAAACTTGGCCTTTTTAAAGGAACTTAAAGAAGCAACTAGGCTTAAATCTTACTCAGAACTCTTCTAACTTCTGAACCACCCATCCCCGCAAGTCATAAATTAGCTAAAGCAAGTGAAGAAAGTATTATTTAAGGGAATGGAGTTCGAGAATGCAAAACGACTAGTCAGGTCATTACATCCTCCACCTCTTAAACAAACGTTCGTCCTCGAACGGACATAGAAAGATACTTGGACTGCTGAATAAGTAGGGATATCGGCTTCGCATGTCCTCCTCAGACTCCCAGGTCGCCTCGTCAACCAGTTGGCCCCTCTACTGGACTCTTGCCACAGAAATCCTCTTGGACCTCAACTAGCATTCCTGTCTATCAATAATGGCAACTGGCTCCTCCTCGTAGCCCAAGCTCTCATCTAACCAAATGGTATTGAAATCTAACACATGCGAATAGTCGGCATGATACTTCCGGAGCATCGATACATGGAAGACTGGATGAACTCCTGATAAACTGGGAGGTAAAGCAAGCTCATAGGAAACCTCCCCAACTCCCCTCAACACCTCAAAGGGGCCAATAAACCTTGGGCTCAACTTGCCCTTCTTTCCGAATCTCATAATGCCCTTCATGGGCGAAACCTTCAAGAGAACTTTCTCGCCAACCATAAATGATACATCACGCTCCTTCTGATCCATGTAACTCTTCTTCCTTGACTGAGCTATATCGGAATCTCTCCTGAATCAACTTTACCTTATCCAAGGCATCCTGAACCAAGTTTGTACCAAGCAACCTAGCCTCACTAGGCTCAAACCACCCGATCGGAGAACGACAACGCCGACCACATAATGCCTCATACAGGGCCATCTCTATGCTGGAATGATATATGTTATTATATGCAAACTCTGCCAAGGGTAAGAACTGACCCCCTATCCTCCAAAGTCAATCACACATGCTCTAAGCATATCCTCCAAAATCTAAACTATCCGCTCCGACTGCCCGTCGGTCTGAGGATGGAATGCCGTGCTAAGCTCCACGCGGGTCCCCAACTCACTCTGAATAGCTCTCCAGAAATGGGAAGTGAACTGAGGGCCTTTGTCTGATATGATGGAGACCGGCACACCGTGCAACCTCACTATCTCCCGAATGTAAATCTGAGCATACCTCTCTGCCGTATAAGTAGTCGCCACTGGAATGAAATGGGCGGACATGGTCAATCTATCCACAATAACCCACACTAAATCAACCTTCTGCTGAGTCCGCGGCAACCCAACCACGAAATCCATAGTGATGCGCTCCCACTTCCATTCCGGAATGGGCATACACTGAAGTAGGCCACCTGGCCTCTAGTGCTCATGCTTAACCTACTGGCAATTCAAACATTTAGCCGCATGCTCCACAATGTCCTTCTTCATCCTCCGCCACCAGTAATGCTGCCTCAAGTCACGATACATCTTCGTGGCACCTGGATGAATGGAGTACCTCGAACTGTGGGCCTCCTCTAGAACTCTCTCTCAAGCCATCAATATTAGGAACACATACACGGCCCTGAAGTCGTAACACGCCATCCTCTCCAATAGAAATCTCCTTGGCACCTCCCTGAAGTATCGTCTCTCTGAGAACTGCCAAATATGGATCATCGAGCTATCGGGCCTTAATCTCCCCCAACAACGAAGACTGAGCAACCACACATGCTAGGACCCGGCTGGGCTCTGAAATATCCAGTCTCACAAGTCTGCTAGCTAAATACTGAACGTCCTAAGCTAATGGTCTCATCTCAAGAGGAATAAATGCCAAGCTACCCATACTCTCCGCCTTCCTACTCAAGGCATCCGTAACCACATTTGCCTTTCCTGGATGATAATGAATAGTAATTTCATAATCCTTTAGTAGCTCAAGCCACCTGCGCTGCCTCAAATTAAGATCCCTCTAGTTGAACAAATGTTGCAGGCTGCGATGGTCTGTATAAACCTCACATGATACTCAATATAAACAATGCCTCCACATCTTAAGAGAATGAATAATCGCCGCCAACTCTAGATCATGCACAGGGTAATTTTTCTCATGAATCTTCAACTGACGTGAAGCATATGCAATAACTCGCCCCTCCTACATCAATACACATCCCAAGCCAACACAAGAAGTGTTGCAATACACTGTATACATCCCTGAACCGGAAGGCAATACAAGAACTGGTGTCGTGGTCAAAGCCGTCTTGAGCTTCTGGAAGCTCTCCTCACAATCATCGAACCAACAAAATGGGGCACCCTTTTGGGTCAATCTGGTCAGAGGTGATGCAATAGATGAAAAGCCCTGCAATATTCGCCGGTAATAGCCTGCCAACCCCAAGAAGCTCCTGATCTCGGTCACTGAGGTAGGACGTGGCCAACTCTGAACTACCTCAGTCTTCTTGGTATCCACCTTAATACCCTCTCCTAACACTATACTCCCCAATAATGCTACTGACTCTAGCCAAAAATCACACTTGGAGAACTTAGCATAAAGCTTCTGCTCTCGCAAGGTCTAAAGCACCACTTTCAAATACTGCTCGTGCTCCCCCAGTTTACGCGAGTATATCAAGATGTCGTCAATGAAGACGATAACAAATAAGTCAATATAAGATTTGAACACCCTGTTCATCAAGTCCATAAATGCCACTAGAGCATTAGTCAAGCCAAATGACATCACCAGGAACTCATAGTGGCCATATCTAGTCCTGAATGCGATCTTCGGAACATCTGAATCCCAAATCTTCAGCTGATGATACCCTGACCTCAGGTCAATCTTAGAGAACACCCTAGCACCCTGCAGCTCGTCAAACAAATCATCAATACGGGGCAATGGATACTTGTTCTTGATGGTGACTTTGTTCAAATGGCAGTAATCAATGCACATCCGTATAGTCCCATCCTTTTTCTTCACGAATAGCACTGGTGCACCCCAAGGCAATACACTGGGCCTAACAAACCCCTTTTCTAGCAACTCCTCCTTCAGCTCCCTAGGAGCCATAAGGTATGGTGGGATATATATAGGCTAAGTGCCTTGAGCCAAATCAATACAGAAATCAACATCATGATCTAGAGGCATGCCAGGAAGATCAGAAGGAAAAACATCAGCGAACTCTCGGACTACTGGCACTGAATCCATCACCGGAGACTCTGTGGTGGTGTATCGAACATAAGCTAAGTAGGCCAAATACCCCTTCTTAACCATGCGTTGAGCCTTTAGGAAGGAATTGAACCTGCTAGGTATATCCACAGTGGAACCCCTCCACTCCAATCTTAGCAACCCTGGCATCGCTAGAGAAACCGTCTTGGCATGGCAATCTAGAACGACGTGATATGAAGACAACCAATCCTTGCCCAGAATAACCTCAAAATCGATCATATAGAGCAACAGGAGGTCTGCTTTAGTCTCAAGACCACAGAAAATAACCACACAAGACCGGTAGACCCGATTCACAACCACAGAATCCCCCACAGAAGTGGACACATGAACAGGAACACCCAAGGGCTCAGGAGAAATAGCCAGAAAATGAGCGAACAAAGATGATACATATGAATAAGTAGACCCTGGATCAAATAATACCGATGCACCTCTACCGCTGACGAAAATAATACCTGTGATGACGGCATCTGAGGCCAATGCATCTGGCCTAGCTGGGAGGGCATAGAATCTAGATGGAGCACCGGCTGTCTGGCCTCCAGCTGGCTGAGTAGTAGCTGGCTGACCTTTGCCTGTCTGGCCTCTACCCCTAGAATGACCTCTACCAGTCTGCTCTCAACCTCTAGGCGGCTGGACCGCTGGTACCAGAGTCACGGGCTGCTGCCCCTGCTGTACTGCCTTGCCCCTAAGCCTGGGGCAGTATCTCCTCATATGGCCTGCGTCCCCGCACTCAAAACAACATGGTGCGGTGGCCTACTATCCGGATGGCTAACCTTGAATACTAGAAGGCCCACTAAAAGAAGCCCGAGTAGCCGGCGGGCGGTAAGAACTCTCCGGCAAAGCACTGAAATAAGGACCGGAAGACTCCAGAGGACTTGAATACTCCCTGGATGAACCCTGAATAGCTGGCGGGCGGTAAGAACTCTCCGGTATGGTGCAAAAATATGAGCGTGCTGGAGCACCCCGGGCCGGTGGTGCTGGAGCCGGGGGCCTACTGGGCTGACCCCTCCCAAAGTGACCTCTGCCCCTGGCTGGGGAACCTCTGAACTGTCCTGAGAATCTGACCCTCTTATCCTACTGCATCTGCTCTCGACCCCTCAAATGGTAATCCTCAATCCTACGGGCAATCTCAAGTACTAGCTGATATCTAGTGCCCATCTCTACTTCACGAGCCATACCCGACCGGATGGTGGGATGTAACCCTGCAACAAACCTCCATACCCTCTCTGCCTCTGTGGGAAGTATCATTAGTGCATGGCGAGACAACTCAGAGAACCTCGCCTCATAGTCGATCACTGACATATGACCCTTCTCCAAATACTCAAACTGATGACGTAGCTCTTCACTCTCAGAGGGTGGAATGTACCGATCAAGAAACAACTGAGTGAACTGACCCCAAGTGAGGGGAGGAGCGCCTGCTGGCCTGCTAAGCAAGTAAGACTGCCACCATCTACGGGCCCTTCACTTCAGCTGAAAAGTAGAAAAGTTGACTCCATGTGACTCCAATGTCCTCATGTTGTGCAGTCTATCCCTGCACCTGTCAATGAAATCTTGGGCATCCTCATGATGTTCGCCCCCGAAGACAGGAGGGTGCAACCTATTCCATATATCTAATAAATTTTGCGGATCGCCGTCCATAGCTGGCCTGGGCTGGGGTGCCGCTGCAATAACTGGCTGAACCCCCTCTACGGGTAGTACACCCGGAGTATGATAAACTGCGGCTGCATGACCCGGAGCTTGTGCAGTAGGGGTCTGTGCTCCCCCTCCTACATGTAAGGTAGCTGGGTCTACTGGAAATAAACCATCCTGAGTCATAGTGTCCATGAACCGAAGCATACGGCCCATGACCTCCTGAATTCCCGGTGCAGTCATGAAATCCACCGGAGTAGGCACAACTGCGGGCACCTCGCCCTGCTCCTCACTAGTGGGATCCCTCGCAGGGTCTGCTGGTGGTGCAACTGGAATAGCTCTGGATGCCCTCGTCCCCTACCACGGGCTGGTGCCCTCCCCCGGCCTCTACCTCAGCCTCTAGCAATGGGGGGAGCAGCGCCTCCCGGGTCCGGAACGTCGGCGATACGAGTCCTCACAATCTGTGAGAGAATAGAAGAGGAAACTTAGTACACTCACCACTGCACGATGAAGAATGAATAAAGAGTAGTCTTTCCTAACACCCTATAGCCCCTCGAAGATAAATACAGATTTCTCCGTACCGATCTACAAGACTCTATTAGGTTTGCCGTAACTTGTGAGACCTACGTGAACCTAGTGCTCTAATACCATGTTGTCACGACCCATTTTACCATAATAGGTCATGATGGCGCCTAACAACATTGTCAGGACAGCCTATGCGGAAATGTGATTAAGTTCCCATTTTACCTTAGCCAATAAACAGTTATACCAGATATTCGCACATAAAAGGTAAGACCAGTAAGGAACATAAAGTGCTACAATAGCAATACACCCCAAAATAAATGTGTACTACTGTATGTGCCAGAACCTGGTGTCACAAGCTACGGGCGACTAGTAGAATATACACAAAAGAATAACACACTATCCTACTGTCTGAGTCAGGATAGACATAAGCAAAAGTACAAGAAAAGACTTCCTCGGCTGCGGATCAGCATGAGAAAGAAGCATCTCACCGTAGAAGTCCCTAAGCGTGCTCTCTACTGCGCACCAGGATAATGCCCAGATCCACCTACCTCAAAGCCTGTACATTTAAGTACAGAAGTGTAGCATGAGTACATAAACCGCATGTACTCTATAAGTATCCTATCTATTCTCGAAGAAGTAAAGACGAGAGGTCGACTTGATACTTACTAAGGTCAAGATAATATAATGTAATAAGGTGATTTTTACAGCATGAAGGATTTTAATAACACAAGTTCAGTAGAAGAGCCAAATTCATATTCTCGTCATAATTAAACTGCATGTTTTCCCTTTTTATATCAGATATGTGATCATGTCATAACTAAATGCAAGCACATAAATCATGCACAAACATGCGAAGGTCGACGACCTGCTCCAACGAAAACTATATTGTGCACTACCGAGGGTCGAGCGGCACGAACCATAGATGCATCTATTATCAATGAGGCGATCGGCCCGATCCATAATCATCAAGAAAATATCAAGAAAAGCACATAAGGCTCAATTGTATACAAGGGAATCCCTACCAAAGCTCAACAACTCATACGTTCACTTTTCATTCCCTCAAGTCTCTAGCAAGTCAAAATGATCATATTGGCAAGTTAAAATAAGAGATATTCCCCAATTAGACATGGCATAGGTCCTAAACTACCCGAACAATTATCATATAGTAGCCACACACGGACTGTCGTCACCAATTACGTACGTAGCCCCCCGCATTTATCAACAATTACTCATTCAAAACCTATAGGGACAATTCCCTCTTACAAGGTTAGAAAGGAGACCCAACTCGCTCCAAAGTGCACTCCCAATATCCAAGAACAAGACCGAGTCCTTAATTTGAAGCCGGACAATCCCAAACTAATCAAACGAAGCAAGAACTAGTAAATAAAGGCTTACAAGGTTGAATTCTAGCTATTTAAGCAACTTCCTAGCCATTAACACAAGTTTCCTAAATTCCGACCCCGGGCCCACGTGCACAGATTCTGAGATTTTTCGAAGGAAGTTGTTCTCTATCACCTAAGGATCACAAATATATGATTTCTAGTTCATTTCATAGCAAATTATAGGATTAAATCTTAGTTTTGGTTAAACCCTAGGTCTAACTCTAATCTCTTGAATTTTACCTAATTTTAGTGTTAAATCTACCTAATGTTCATGTATTTGAACTAAAAGTGAGTGTGGATTGCTTACCTTGCAATGATGTGTGGAAACTCCCCCTTTGGAATCGCCAAAATCGCCTAAGTGTGGAAAGGAATGTGGAAGAAATGATCTTGAGCTCGTATTAAATGAGTTTCTGTCCCCAGCGATTTTTGCTTCTGCGGGAGAAATCCCGCTTCTGCTGAAAATGGCCGCTTATATGGCTTCTTGGCAACTGGGGCTCGACCGCTTCTGCGGTTTGGGGTCCGCATAGGCGGAATCGCTTATGCGGTCCTAGGGCCGCTTCAACGAAATAGGGGAACTGAGCCGGACAGCTTCTGCGGTCTAGGGGGTCGCAGGAGCGGGACCGCTTCTGCGGTTTCCTAGGACTTGATCCCTTCCGCTTCCGCGATGAGGCAATTGCTTCTGTGGTCTCGCTAAGAGTCGCAGAAGCGGTTATGACAAAAGCAGCAAATGGGGTTTTTCCTAAGTTTTCAACTTCACTTGAACCTCGACCATTTGACGCTTGGGGCTCTTGAGCCCCGCCCGAATATACCGACAAGTCTAAAATCATGAGGCGGACCTACTCGAACCCTCGAAACACTCAAAACAACGTTAAATTGAGGAATCACACCCCAAAACCCAATATCTCAAATCTTTGAACTTCAAGTTCTAAACTTTCCTCCAACGGGTCAAAACGCCCTTAAACTACTCGGATTGACACTAAATTTTACTGGTAGGTCTTAACTGATGTTCCGGACTCGTACCAAGTTTCAGAATCAAAATCCGAACCCGATACCTATAAAAAAAACAATTTCTTAGTTTATTTAATTCTTTGAAACTTAAACTTAACAATTTTACATAAAAATTCATTACTCGAGCTAGGGACCTCGGAAATCAATTCCAGGCATATGCCCAGTTCCCATATTTTCCCGCGGACCCTCAGAAATTGTTAAATCAGGATTTTGGATCCGTTTCCCCAAAATATTGATCGAAGTCAAACTTGGACTTTTAAAGGAACTTAAATAAGCAACTAGGCTTAAATCATGCTCAGAACTCTTCTAACTTCTGAACCACCCTTCCCCGCAAGTCATAAATTAGCTAAAGCAAGTGCGAAAAGTATTATTTAAGGGAACGGGGTTCGAGAATGCAAAACAACCAGTCGGGTCGTTACAACATGGATATCCAACTGCCATTCCGGCTAATAAGGGCTATACCGAACATATAGGTTCAAAACATTTGCTCACACGATCAGCACCTCAGTGCTCAAGCCATAGGCAAGATCCGGCCTCAAGTCCTCTAGACTGGCCCAACATCCAACTCATGGAGATTACATCTCACCCCTTGATCGGGGAATCACAAGCCATCAAGACACATATAATACCAAGCACTCATGTGCGCATACAGACGTGTGGAAGGAATTTCAAGAGTTATATTCCAAGATGAATCAAGTACGCACGATAAGAATTCCAAGAATGGGAAGTTTTCCTAAAGGTTCTGCAGCCTCTCGAGGATAAATACAGACGTCTCCGTACCGATCCGCAATACTCTACTAAACCTGCTCATGACTCGCGAGACCTAGTAACCTAGGCTCTGATACCAACTTGTCACGATCCAATTTACAAAACCGGTCATGATGGCGCCTCTTGTGAAGAGAAGGCCAACCAACTAACCAAATCGTCTCTTTAACAATTATTAAACATAAGTGAATAGATAAATACAACTTAACGACAATAATAACCAGTATTTACAACCCGACCGGGGTGTCACAAGTCATGAGAATCTAAAGAAACCTGAACACAACTACAAGGCTAATAATATACAAAAATGAATTCTGGAATTCTAAAGACAACATCCGGTGCTGCGAACGCTGGCGGTCACCTTGCTTAGCTACAATAGTAATACCTTCAATCGGCTATAACCCGCTACCGGGTGCACAATACCTGCAACTGCACGCGAGGTGCAGGGAGTAAAGTGAGTACTCCAACTCAGGGAGCAATAAAAGTAAATAATAACTGAGCGGTAAGAAATCACTTAAAATCACTCCATCATGCTATATAGGACAATACAAATATTTGAGAAAATAGTAAGACCGTGAAAATCCTTTAGAAAATATCTCGGCTCAGTTAAAACCTCTTTTGAAAATATCCTTTCCAACAGTTAAGCAAATGAATGCGTAATCAGACAGTGCAAGTTAGCACATAAGTTAGCCCCTCAGGCACAGCACTCCACTAACAATTCACATCAGGGCGTCTGGTAAACAATGCAAGAAGTAGCATGGATGCCAATGAAATGAGAGTGCTGAATGTCATGACATGTATTACAAACAGGAACCAATGCATGAATGTAATGCAATGCATATGACCACTGGGGCGTGCAGCCCGATCCATTTGGGTACCCGCGCTCACTGTGGGGGTTCAGACTCCGGAGGGGCTCCTACAGCCCAAGTGCAATATCAATAACACACCATTGCGGCGTGCAGCACGAGCCATCCATATATCCAGAATTCACTATAACACTGCTGCAGCGCGCAACCCGATCCATGCTCAGTCCAGAAATGCACATTAGCCCCTTGGGCAGTAATAAAATAGCAGCTCTCAGCTAAAAACATCGGTAAAATATCATTTAAGTTTTCAAATCATGAAAAATGGCTGAATTTGCAAAACAGTATAAAAACCCTGGACCGAAATCAAATAACATGCAAACTAATGCAAAATCAGTTATATCAATCCATAAAGGATTTAAATAATCGGCACGAAGCCCAAATTATGATGATAACAAGTAGTTTCAGTCAAATACGTAGTAATTTCATCAATCGGGATGGGCCAAGTCACAATCCCCAATGGTTCTCTACCCCACGCTCGCTATCCGGCGTGTAAGTCACCTCAATACAGCACTATGATGTGCAAATCCGGGGTTTCAAACCCTCAGGATATCATTTACAAGTATTAGTCACCTCGAACGGGTGAAATCTCAAGCCCGCGATGCCATTTCCCCTCAAACCAGCCTCCACGCGCATCATATTTAACCAAAATCAGAGCAAATACATCACAATATGCTAAGGGAACAATACCCAACCGAAAACAATTGAAAAATATCAACAACCTCGAAACTAGCAAACCCGAGCCCCAGGCCCGCTTCTCGAAAAATTACAAAACTCACATTACCGGATTCCTCGTCTCGCCACGAGTCCGTTCATATCAAATTTACCAAAATCGGAGCTCAAATGCCCTTTCATATCCCAGATTTTTATTTTAAAACCCAAGCCCTAGTTTTTCCAATTTTTACCTAAATTTCCAAGAATTAAAGGTTGATTCTTCATTAAAATAGCGTTTCTAGTTCACGAGACTTACCTCCAATCAATTACCGTCAAAATCCTCTTCAATTTCTACCAAAAAGCTCTTAAGGTGGTCAACAATGGAGGAAATAATGAATGGGGTCGCGGATGAAATAATATAAAAAACCCCTCTGAACGCCCAGATTTAACCCTTCGCGAACGCGGCCAACACCCCCGCGTTCGCGATGCACAATTTCCTTTGACCATAAATTAACTCTACGCGAACGCGTTGATCAATACGTGAACGTGATGCTTTAAGTTCTCCAACTTCCCGAACGCGGTCCCCATTGCGCGAACGCGATGCACAGGCTCCTCAACCTACGCAAATGCGAACCCCTTGTCGCGAACGCGTTGAACAAATCAGGCAGGGCCCCAAGCCCCTTCTATGCGAACGCGATGGTCTGCAAAATTCCTTATCGCGAACGCGTTCCTAAGGCTGTGAACGCGAAGACCAATTTTGGTCTGCAACAGCTGGGCAATTTTCTGCAATAAATTCAAAGTTCAAAACCTCCGTTAAGCCATCCGAAATCACGCTGAGGCCCCTGGGACCTCAACCAAAGGCACCATCATATCTCAAAACATCATACAAACTTGTTCCAATCATCAAAACACGTCAAACAACACTAAAATCATCAATTTACATCGGATTCAAGCCTAAGTTCCTTCAAAACTTCCGAAACACGCATTCGATCAAAAACCCAACCAAAACACCTCCAAATGGCCTGAAATTTTACCTGCACATCCAAAATCACCTAACAAAGCTATTGCAACTCTCGGGATTCCATTCCGACCCTCGGATCAAAATCTCACCCATCAACCGGAATTCGCCAAAATACTAACTTCGCCAATTCAAGTCTAATTCTACACCGGACCTCCAAAATCAATTCCGATCACACACCTAAGTCAAAAATCATCCCCCGAAGCTAACCAAATCACCGAAAATCACATCCAGTCCTATAACTTATAAGTCAACATTCGGTTGACTTTTCCAACTTAAGACTTCCTTAAAGAGACTAAGTGTCTCATTTCTTATCTAAACCAATCCAAATCCACCCTAACACACCACATACCGATAACGAAACATGAAGAAGCATAAAATGGGGGAAACAGAGAGGTAACTCATGAGACGACGGGTCGTGTCGTCACAAAATATTATGGTTAAGAGAATAATAATAGTATATAACTAGTACTAACCTTTTTTTAAACCAGCTAATGATCTCCCTATCGGAATGTTTTTGAGAGGTATCACCTGGAATTTGTGAAAACTCTCTATCGAAAATTATAGAATAACATGTCATTTTAATTGAATCATGGATAAAATATAATCAAATTATTATGTCGAGTCAATACTTACTCGAGAAATGGTTGAATTTCATCACAATTCATCAAAATATAAATATGTGCTTGCTCTAATTCATCTGGATTAAGTTTGTCTATTTTTTCAGCTCTTAATTCTTTTCCAGGTTGAGAAAAAACTGTTAAACCTCCATTAGATTCAATAATACCACAATCATAATTCCGCTCAAGGCGATTAAATTTTGTTTCCATTGTATGCAAATACCTTGAACATAAAGTTAAACATTCAGTTGCCAAATATCTCTCCGCGATAGAACCTTCTGGGCAAGCCCTATTACCAACTAAAGATTTCAAAAAGTATAGCAATCCCTCCATTGGATACATCCATCTCTATTGAATAGGTCCAGCAATCATAGCCTCATTAGCTAAATAGATCGGTAAGTGCACCATCACATCAAAAAATGAAGGAGGGAATAAATTTTCTAATTTGCACAGAGTTATAGGAATTTGAGCTGTTACTTGTTCTAGCTCTTCCATTCTTAAACATTTTGTTCTATATCTTTGTAATTTTAAAAACCAGCATGTTTTGCAAGCTGTGGATCAAATAAACAATCCTTTTGGACAATATACGGAAACATATAATACGTTTAATATTCAAAACTTTCTCCTCTACATTCTTCGGTGTTTCAACAGAAGGTCTACAAGGACGTAACCAAAATATTAAAAAAGAAACCTTTATCAGAAGAATAGACTAGAAAGCATTCCTCTAATTTTCACTCATTCCTTCCTATTAAACATGCACATTTGTGTTTTCATAATTCCAAAGGAACATATCATATAATGGTTTGAACAAACTTGTAAGATAATGATATTCTACACATTTAACAAGTTATAAATTAGTCAGTCTATAAGTTGTTTAAAAAAGAAAAGAATGGGGGATATGAGTTGTGTTTAATTTTTATTTGTGAGATGAAAGGATTTTTCATAGGTTAGTTACCAATCCGGTTACTCAGTTTTAGAGTGAATAAACTTTGTCTTTATATACATAAATTTCTTCTTTGTAATTTTCCCTTATCCCATGTGACCAGATTGCAAAAAGCCATTTCCCTTTACAAGAAGAAGAGACAAGAAATTAAACTCGTAAACAATATGAAATGTTTGTTTTCTGGTCGGCTAGGTGAGTCCTATCCCGCAACTAAATTAGAGAATTCAAGTTCAGATTATGTTAAAGTTGAGGAGACTTCTCCAACGGATAATGCGGTAGATGAAGTTGGTGCTAAGGGGGTTAATCTCCCTGTTAGTTCTGAGGAAGTTGTAGGGCTTTCACAAACCACCACCTGTACATAAATGATGTCCTATCAACCAATTTTACGGGCTAATTTGAGCAATCGATTTAATATTTTTATTCTAACACTATATTATAAATCAAAGTAGTTCATCAATCTCTATACTCTTTAATCATTTCCGAGAATGAGACGGGGGAGTTGCATATTCAACTTAACCAATTCAACAATATACCGAATTATATAAGGAAATATGGAAAAATAAACTACTATTGATTGTTTAAACTAGAAAATGCAAAAAATGGCTACTTATTTTAGCAAAACCTTTTAAATGTTTCCCTAATCACATTGCCACCAGTTAACTGTTTCCCTTAATTTAGCAAAAAAATTTTAAAGCCTATCAAAGTTTTCACACGGTCGGCTAAGGTCAACCCATTATTAATAGATTTTGAGATACTGAAACTACAATCAGAAGCATAAATTTAGTGTCTTTTGAAAAATGTAAGTCAAAGCAGAGGTACTACAAGAAGCCTCACCATAAAGGGCGTCAATGTAACTATAAATATGAAAAAAATTCACAATAGTTATTACTACAAGTTTAGCGATACAGATTCACCATTATAACTTGGCGGACTAAAATAGGGGGAGTATAGATAGAGTGACGGAGAGAGAACAAATGGAGGAGATAGGAAAAGAAGCCAACAAAAAAAGACGAAAAAGCAGAAAATCATCCAAATACCATCCAAGCCCATCGTTACCCTCTCTCAAAATCCCAACAACTAATTTCATCTTTTTTCTTCATATCGATTTATAAACTCATCACAAAACCAGCTATTTTTCTGGACAAAATCAGCTCAACATTAGCTCCGAAATAATCCCAAAACAACCTCAAAATGCAGCAGAAAAACGAAAATTAAAATCCAGAAAAACTAGCTCCAAAATGGCACCAACATTTCAGCCAAAAACTCAATGAAAACAAGTTGAAAATCAGTCCAAAACATAAAACAATAATATTAAATGGTATTTATAACTTGAGTTTACCTTGATGAGAAGGAGAACGGAATCCTACTAGCGTTGACACAGATACACCAGAGAAGACAGATTATAAGCTACGAAGCCCATATTTTTTTGTGACTATCTGTTGTGTTTTGCGCTGCTATGTATATAGTGTTAATTTCGGAACTTCTTCGCCGATTGAGTAGTGCCAGTTGCAGCGAGAGCCCTAATTGTTCGTGATTCTTTCTCTCTTCTTTGCTGAAGTCGTTGTGTGTGTGTTTTGGGATAGCAATTAGGCGAGAGATTGTAGGGTTTGTTTTTATAATTTGGGGGTTATGTGGGATAGTTGGTTAGAGAAAATAAAGGAGGGAAAAATTAGCGCGTATTTTTTTATTTTTATTCAGATTTAACGAGGGGATTGACACAATTTGAACGACCGAAAATAATCCCCTCGTAAAAATTACAATAAAAAATAACTTTAACGACCAGAATAAATATTGGCCGCTATAAGTACACATAGAACGACTGGATTAATTTCCTTTCGTGAAAAAGTGGTCGTTAAAGACCTATTTTCCTGTAATGTTGTAAGATGTATGGCCTTTGTATTTCCTCCTCGCAATCCCTCACTGACTCGTGTCGTTCAATTCCTATATCACCCACACAATTCCAATGTTGAAAAATGTTTGGAATGTGACATCAAACCTCCAAATTATAATTCTTCCCAGATTTGGACATCCTCTTGTTCTCCTGGACTAGAGTCAATCTCAACTACATTTTCAATTACACCGGTTGACTCTAATTTCATATTTTCTCGGCATCACTAACAAGCATGCAGTCGGTTGGTGGATGTTCAATTCTTCATTCCTCAAAGTAAACTCACTTTCTTCCTCGGAGTTGGACTATTCTTGATCTCTTTCCACACTCTCAAGTTGGTGGGCATAGTGAGACTCAACCAATATTTTCATTTGATCTTCCAAAGTGCGGATATTCTTATCATTTTGAGTCATGACTTGCTTCAAGTCCTCGAGTGTAAAGTTGTGCTTCTCCTCATTTTCAAGAATGGACTCCAACATGAGAAACATTTTCTCATTTTGTCCATTTGAGAGTTCTTCTTGATTTTGATCAAATGTCAAAGAAGGATTTTCAGCTCCAACCTCTAAGGAAGGTTCTTGACTACCATTCACTTCCAAGGATATTTAGACTTCTAAAGCTTCAAGCATTTCTCTCGTTAGTGAGTGCAACCTTTCGAGCGCCAAATCATTTTGTAGGCTATTTTCCAAAAGTTCCTCCAAGTCATTTTGCTCTTTGTTTCCTCCTTCGAGTAGACATTCTGACATGAGCTTGAACTCTCCATTTTAACCATGTTCAATTTCTTCCACCTCCATATTCTTGATACCCAATTTTTTTCTCATATTTTTAAATTGTATAAATATACTTTCAAAATAGTTATTTGCATTATCATTTAGTTTATAAACCTATAAAAACATTTTACATAATTTCCATAATTTTAAAAGGGTTTAAATTAATTTCTTTCTATGTTTTATTGTATAAATATCCAATAATTATCCTTCAAATTATTTTTATGGTGATTTAATCATCCAAACTCATCATTTTCATCAACATGTATGTTTTTAAATATTTTACTGCATTTTATTTACAATTACATTTGCATTCTTAGGGTTAATTGCATATTTTTGCAATAATAGCCTATATTCATGTAAAATTATATTATTTATGCCAAAATAACCTTTTATATTTTTACAAGGTCAAGTTATTATTTTTAATCATTTTAACGCACAAATAATATTTTTGTCATTTACTAATTACTTTTATAAATTATTTATTGATAAAATATTAGGTATTTGAATAATAGCCTAATTTTAAACCTATTTTCGGACTTAATGCACTAGCCCAATAACCCCAGCCCAAACCCATCTCAATAAACCTGAAACAACCCCCTTCTCAATCAGGGTCGTTGATCTCTGAGATCAACGACCCATATCTATTCCCTCCTTTTAATTAACCTAACCCGCCCTAAACCCTACCGTTTCATCTCAGACGCCGCCTTTGAATCCTCTCCCTTCTTCTTCTACGAACCTTAGCCGTTGTATCTCTCAACCTCTCCAAATCCAACTCTAAAATGGAGTCAATCATTGATTCAATTACCTTATTGATCTCCTCTCACTACTGGTTGTTCGTCTATGGTGTTACCAAGTTACTTGCCTAAAAATGGCAGGAAAATCTCATCAAAATCGAACCAAAATAGGTTCAAATCACTAATATTTATGCTATTCTGTCTATGTTCATCCTCTGTTCTGTTGTGAGTATGAATATTTGTGTATTTTTGTTGATTCTTACTTACCATAAAACTAGGGTTTACAGATCTCTTGAAATCAAACCAAAATTGGTTCGAATCTCTAATTTTGAGTGTTATTTTGTATGTATTCGTCCTATTATGTGTGAGTTTGCTTTTTGTTTAGATTCTATCAATTTTTTACTTTTCTTAAAATTTAGGGTTTCCAGATCTCTCTCTTAAAATTGATTTTCAGATCAATTTGCATGATTTTTTACTTTGTTGGTTGCTTAAATTATTGGGTTTCCTTGTTTGGTGCTCTATTTTTACTACTATATAAACCCTTCCCCCATTCCCTTTTAGACAGACCGAAATCATTATAACCTTACTAAAAATTTGAAGCTCTGTTATTTTATTTCTTCACTGTCTTGTTCTTTACCTTGACTTAACCTGCTGAAAGCCAAGGCCATTGAGAGTGTAATGTTCGAACTTTCTCTTGGTGGAGTATTTCCCAAGGTTCTTTTGAAACTCTTGGGAACTTTGACGCATTGAGGTTGAACTTCTGGGTTCTTGTGGATCTTCTGTTCTTTATTTTGTCCATTTTAACCGGTAAGCTACTTGATTCTCATAATTTCATCCCTATGTATCCTTGAATTTCATGTATTCTCACCTTTGAAATTCCTGGCTTAAATATGTTTTCTGGATCACTTTTGTGCACGATTTTATTAATCTCACCTTGTTCTGAGCCTGCTAGCATCTGACTCTCCTCCTAATGATACTAGTTCTTTGTTTACCTAAGCCTATCTTGAGTAATTTGAGTGCAGGGGTGCCTGGGTGGTTCCCTAATTTATGCTTATTTGTTTTGTCTTTAACCTCTATAGTGAAGGCTAGGTCCGTGTTAATTAAGGCATGTTCACTTGCTATTTTGTCAATCAGCATGATCCTCATACCCCATTGGTGACTGATTGAGATCTTAAAAATTACCTCAATCTATTTTCCATGCCCCGTTTGAACCATTTTCTGACATGATTTAGATATTCTGTAGTTGCTTAGTCTATTGTGACCATCCCAAAATACCCATATGTGATATTTGGTATGTGGTTGTTATCTTACACTGTTCTGAATCCTTGCAATGTTTGTTCTACATGTACAATGTGTTGCAATTTGTATTAAAACTTTTTTCTATCGAATATAATCTTGCTTCTATGCTAATATGTTTTCCAGTCTGTCCTTTGTTCATTTGATACCCTGTTTCTTCCCCCAAACTTCTTCCCAATATGTGTGGTACTTTTCTATGTGATGAAATCCTGCTGAACCTGCTGGCCTGTTTGATTAGTTACTCTCTATGTCTATGTCTACTTTCCCATTTCTGTCCCTCAGCTGTTGTCCCTTCTCCCTCATTATTACTTATGTTGTTCTGTACTGCTTATTCTTAGCCAACTAAAAACCAAGGCTATCAAGGCTCTTGCTACTGACCTCCCTAGTGTGAGCACTGCTCGGGGTACGTTTGAGACTCTTGTGAACTCTGACACACAAGGATTTGGGGTCCTTTAGTCATTCCCTCTACTACTGAGACCTACACCATTCCTGACACTTAACTATTTCTTCCTATAGTCTAGTGAATATGTAAATTTGTTGGTCAATCTATGGTTGTGTGATCTAGCTTAAGTTTTTCTATGGATTCTGGGTTGTGTTGGTGAATATGGCTCTTTGTTGGAAGTCTGGGTATGCTGCTGAAGGCCCAGATAGTGCTGGGCATTTCTTTTGGGCATGCTGTGGGCTACTGTCATTATTCTTGACACTAAACTATTTCTTCCTATGGTATACTGAATATGTAAATTTGTTTGTCAATCTATGGTTGTGTGATCTAGCTTAAGGTTTTCTATGGATTCCGGGTTGTGTTGGTGAATATGGCTCTTTGTTGGAAGTCTGGGTATGCTGCTGAAGGCCCAGATAGTGTTGGGTATTTCTTTTGGGTCTGCTATGGGCTACTATCATTATTTATACCATATTCGTAATTATTTTATCATCGGGTCTATAATAACATTGTAAAAAACAACCAGGGTGTTACTAAAAATGGGGAATGGGTAGATTCTGATATTTGTGTGCAAGGGTAAAAAAATATGCCTATAGGATTTAATGATTTACTTGCTATATATGCCATTCAATTTCTATGTGCACTATAGAAATCATATCGTTAGGAGAAGCACACACATGTACACTTCCTGTTAGCAAACACGAATTCAAATGCTGCAACTGTTCTTACTGCTATGTGTTACTATAAAACCTGCCTATCGGAATAAATGTCAATGAATTATCTGTCAATTTACCTCAGCACATTTACTAGCAATCATGTCTATAGGATTTGATCACTTCATTCACCATTGTCTTACACATATGCACTAGAAACCATGACTATAGGATTTTAATTATCCTATTTGCTATTGTATCATAATGATCACTTATAAAGCATGTTTATAGGGGGCTAAGCATAATAAAATTGGCTCCAAGCACTGATCGTTAGAGATCCTGCCTATAGGATATAACTACTCGCTCTAAATTGTTAATGTTCAGTTTCTCAAACGACGTTTACTACTTATTCATCCAACTATCAGAAAACATGAGTAATTCTGGGCATTTTCAATAGATTTCATTGCTCCCTCTACTGCGTAAATCACTTAGACACAGCGTCCCTATGGTTTAATAACCAGAAACATGTTATCTCAATAATCAACATGTAGTAATTGTGTAATCTTGTCTATAAGATGGCACCTTGCATCTGAAATATCCTATATGAGATCACATAGAAACCATGTCTATAGGGCTTAATAGCTTTAATTTGTCTCAATTCTGAAACAGTCTAATGCTTAATGTGATAATTTGCTCGCATGAATTTGTTGTCTAAGTATGGAGGCTAACTTGAGCCCTTAATTGCTTTTACATGAAGTCCAACATGTTTTGTATGTCGCCTAATTTTATAATTTTTTGAGGAGCCTAAGTTAAAGATAGAACTATCCAAAATAGAGGTCCAAACGCCTCCCGGGCCATAGGCATGGGACAAGTAGTGCATGCATAAGGCACAGTTCAGAATCAACTAGTGCGCTTTAGGTAAAAACTTAAAGATATTAATCGAGTGGAAGGAGATGATAGTCTGTGCCCTCCGAACAATACTAATAACACCCCATATTGAGGGAGTTATGAAGTATTATTTATATTGCACGGTTTGATCCTTTAGGCTAAAAAATTTAGGACCCCCTCCCATCTTGTCTTTAAAATCAATTATTTGTGTTTAATAAAACTTCCCAAACTTCTTGCTTTCTTTGTTTATCTAACTAATTCATATAATTTGAGTTCGGCCGGGACCCACAGTTGTGGACCTTGAAGAATACCTAACACCTTCTCTTCGAGGTAATTTGAGCCCTTACCTGATAGTTGGTGATTCATGCCGACGCCCGTTTTTTTCTCGCGAAATCGGGTTTATGACATTTGGGAGGACACTCGTTTACCTTTTGGGATTTGGGTTTTTGGAATTGGAGAGTCGCCACCTAATGATTAAAGTGCATTAGGACACTGGGAAGGGGTTTGAGTTTGAAGAACCAGAGTTTGGGTAAGGGCTAGAAATTATCTCGAGGGGAAGGTGTTAGGCACCCCTCAAGATCCACTAGTGTGGTTCCCGGCCATGTTATATTGTGACTTCACATAATCAACTAAACAATTAAGGGTTCGAATATACCACATTGCAAATAAGTTGAAAAACTTTAAAAGTAAGCAGGCACAGCAGAAATTTATGAAAAAGATTTGATTAGTTTTAGAAGAAGGGATGAAAGCAAACAAAGGGAGAGGGGTCCTAGGTTTATGATTAATATGGATCACATCAATGCAATATTCAGTAATTTCTCCTCAGAAAAGGGGCTACATGAGATATTAGCGCATCGGTTATCATCTCCATATTCTACCATTACCACCCCGTAAAGGTTATTAAACATGTGAGTTGGTCACGAATACTTATTGTGTGTTATTACCTGTCTCGTCCTATAAGTCTTGGAGGGTATTTAGGACCACTATTCCTATGTGGTAAGGACTGGTCTGAACCCTTAGGTTTAAAGGCTAAAATGCTAAGCGACATACATAACAAATAGGACTGCACATAAGAGAACATACAAATACAAGGCTCAAAGATCTCTCCATAATGAACACATAATTAGCACGTCTCAAACACATTCAAGGTCTCAAAGATAGGAGTTTTTTTACAAAAAGGAATAGGTAACAGCAGTTGAGTTAGTGAAAAGAACCGTTAAAGCATGGTTTAAAAACAATGAAGTAGTGAAAGTAGTTTAAAAAGGTGTAGGACAAGAAAAATAGCACGGTTATGGGCAGAGGATGGTAACCCAGTAGTTTGAAAACACAAGAAATCAGAAACACAGTGAGAGTAAATTGATGCACCATTTCAAAATCGTTTCCCAATAGGGCAGGATTTTAATAAAACAGAGTGAACCTCGGAGAGTCAAAGAAACAATAGGAGCAGCAGAGTTCAAAATTAAAAGAGGTTGGTTAGTCTTAAACTGGTAACAACTTGATTAATCGATTCTTATCAGGCCTAAAGTTTGCCTAGAAGTCCTATGCATTGTCTAATTATCTTTAAGAGTGAACATGCATATTTGATCCCTATTTTAGTTTCAAAAGAGGTACAGAAACGGTTAACCATACTTGTATTATTAGGTTAAGCATGCTAATCAAACGTTTGACAATTGCAACTCAGGCAGGTATGACACTCTAAGTAACAGGATGTCTAATGCATATAGGAGTTCCTAAAACATGATTTCTAAGTACTAATGAGAATGTAGTAACAATTATTTTCTTATTTAAATTATTTTCTCATTATTAACTGATCATGGTTGCAAGATGAACATGATAACAGGCTGAAAGTAAAGAACCTAAAGCAGGATCTCTAGTGAAAGAGATGCATGTCCTATATATGTTATCTATTGCGCACATAAGTAAATAAAATCCTATAAGCATGTTTTCTACACATTATTTAAACTAAGCATACATACCCCCCCCCCCCCCCCCCCCCCATATTCACTATTCAGGACCCCAATTATTCGTTTACAAATTATTACAAACAAATAGGATCTGAATTACAGCAATAAAGAACAAAAGTAAGAAGTTATTCTATAGGGAGCCTTCAATCAGGCCCAATCTTCCAACCTCACTCCTTTCAAGTTTCACAGCCTTTGCCATGGTCTGGGTGCGGCAAAGCTCCCTGGGGTCCCATTGGATCTCTAGCCAATACCAACACCCAAACACTTAACAGAATGTAGGAAAGGTGCAGTGTGGGATTACCAGCCTTGTCTGTCAAAGTTCAGTGAGTACTTATAGGCACCCAAAGTAATGCTCACATGAATGGGGTAGAACCTATTTTCTAAGCATAGTGTGAAGTGCAGGAAGGAGATAAAAGTTGATAATTTAAAGAGTTTACACAGAGTTGGAGAGTTGCACACAAGGATAATGGTCAAGGGGACAAATAGATCACATAAACATCACCAAAGGATACAGAGACTAAATACAAACTTACCAAGCATGAGTACACAAAATCAAAAGAGTTTAAAGAGACATTGAAATAGTTAGATTTAGACATAAAAGTAAATAGTAACAACATGTAGTCGTAACAGGTAGGATTAGGAACTAGCAGTAGTCATGAGCATGCGAGTATCAACAGGCAAACCAGGAATCAATCACATGTTGCACAGCAGAAGCATAAGTAGAAAAGAACTAGGAATAGAACACACTAAAGTAATAATAGCCTCATTGGTTTGGAGCATGGAAATTAATCAGAACATACCAGTAATAAGAGAAAAATAGCAGAATGCAAAAGCCAAGTATAAGCACAATATTAGCCTTAGCTTTTCAACTGGCTAATGACAGTCAGGAACAGGGAGCAACAACAGCACAAGAGAGAAAAGGAGAGAAATAGCACAAGAGAGAGCAATGTGATTGATGTGTGTATTTTTGTGATATGCAATGTGTTCGTTGTTGTGCAAAAGAGAATGGGGGGGGGGTACTTATAGTACTGAATACGAGTAAACAAACAAGGTAGCAGTCCCTAATTAAGGAACTGGCATCAATCATAATCCAATCAGTACAAGAACTCCCCTTTAATTAAGGAATCGAAATCAAACATTAATAATAAATAATTTAAAAGGAAAGAAATCACAAAGCATGGTATGATCACATAAGGAAACAGAATAGCATAAAGTATGCAATAGAGATTAGGTACATGATACTCTAATTAGGGAAATAGGTTAGGCAAATCAATCAATATATTTGTGCACCCATACAGGGCAAAATACCACTTTAATTTTGGAAAATAGTTTTCATAACAATGAACGAGGTTGAAAACCTAGGAAATCAGTATTAATCAGGGAAAGTATCCTACAAATTAAGGAAGCAATACGAAATCAGTAGCAAACCATAAGGAAAATATGCAGAATCACAATATAAGGCAAGTATCACAGTCTTGAAGAGGGTTTGTAAGAATCAGTATAAAATCACCATGTAAACAATCAGAGAAACCTTAAGCGAAGGACACAGAATGGTAGGGGGATGAAATACTAGAAATAAAATTAGAGCAAAGAGCACAGAACTCAGAGAAGAACCCAGAAGAACACACAAACGAGCAAATAATACAAACACAAACATATAAAGCTAGGGTTTCATTAGACTTAAGCAAATGTTTAGAAATAGTACTGAGAATCACGAATTATTACGCAAAAATAAAATATAAAGTTATTTTAAAAAGGGGTTCAGAAACCCTAGTTTCAAAAAGGGAACAAAAATGCTTAAAACTTGAGCCATCATAAATATCAAGTAGAGAGCAGTGAAAAACATAAAGGCGTGAGTTAAAAATCATTAAAAATACAGGGATTCAAGAGGCTGGGGTCGAGATTAGGGTTTCATAAGAAACCAGTGAGAAGTAAGAGAAACTTGGCTATGAAACTCAAAGATAATGTTGTTTATAGCACCATCGAACCAAAACCTATCGGAGAAAGGTCGGAAACAAACTCGTGAAAGGTTTCAGTGACCGTCTTGTATGGTGGAGATTCATGGGGTCTCAGAGATGGAGGGAATCAACAAGATAAGGCTTCAAGGCGGCTAGTGGTCGAAATAGGTGAGGCTGGAGGTGGCCGGAGAGAGGGTGAAGGCCATCGGAGATGAACCA
>MU763890.1:0-16254 GCA_026770625.1 Nicotiana glauca | reverse complement strand
AGTAGAGAGTAGTGCAAAATATAAAGGCGTGAGTTAAAAATCATTAAAAATACAGGGATTCAAGAGGCTTGGGTCGAGATTAGGGTTTCATAAGAAACCAGTGAGAAGTAAGAGAAACTTGGCTATGAAACTCAAAGATAATGTTGTTTATAGCACCATCGAACCAAAACCTATCGGAGAAAGGTCGGAAACAAACTCGTGAAAGGTTTCAGTGACCGTCTTGTATGGTGGAGATTCATGGGGTCTCAGAGATGGAGGGAATCAACAAGATAAGGCTTCAAGGCGGCTAGTGGTCGAAATAGGTGAGGCTGGAGGTGGCCGGAGAGAGGGTGAAGGCCATCGGAGATGAACCATAAGGTTCTAGAGAGAAGGAGGAGAGGAAGAAACGAAGAAAGAGAGAGACTGGTCTTGAAAAATGAGGGGTCGGGGAGGGGGGGGGGTGGTAGACTAGAATTTAATTAAGGAAAAATAATCTGGGCTGTTGATCTTATTTGATCAACAACTCAGATTAGTTCAGAGCTGGGCCAGGTTGGTTTAGATATTGGGCTGTGGCAGATTTGGTTGGGTATTGGGTCTCTACTTAAATCTGATAGGGTGGGGTTAAATTGGGCTAAAATTTAAACAATAAAGGGTTATGTGTTAAATAGCCAATTTTCCTCTTTTATTTTATATAAAAATAGTAAAAATGGTTTTAAAAACAAATTAAAGGTACTAAACTAATTAATATCGTATAAATATTAATCTAAAAATATTGGAAATGATTTTACAATTATAAAATATTGTTAATTGTAATATAGGCTATAATTGCAATTTAACTTAGAAAATAACAAACAAATTTGTAAAAATATGCAAAACATTACCTTAACTATATCTTGGTGTAAATAGGAGAATGAAAATAAAAAATTATAATCTGGGAATAAATATTGGATTTTTGTACTGCTAAAATAGACAATAAATTAATTTTTAAAAAATCTTAAAAATTAGGAAAAAATTATTAAAACTCTTGGGCATGCTTATATGTGCATACACATGCTATTTTGAGAATATTTTGAGTATATAAAAAATACATAGGGAAAAATTAGGTATCAACAGCTGCCCCTCTTTACCCGAGAAGGATGAAAGTGTTGTCGGGTAAAGATATGATGGCCAATTTTGACCGAAAGATATGATTCGAAAAGTTCTGACCGAGCTCTAGTTCCTGAGCTGCCTACATATCCCTGGTCTTATAGGAATCAGGCCATATGTAGTTCAGGGCCCGCCTACGGAACATACCGATGGAGATTTTTCCAAGAACGAATGAGATATTTGGATTGGGGTAGCATTGATACGGGTTTAACAGATTTGCGAAAACTCGAGCGGGATCACTCCTGCTGACACGGCCGTTGCTAGACGGTTTACCTGCAAATAACAACATGAGCGCATGTGTTGTGCATAAATTTTAAACATGATGCAAGTTCTCGTTGGACGATGAATGTTGTCTTTGGACAGTTAGGACGACGTCCTCGGACCATGGTGTCCTGGGCTATGAAACATTTAATAAGGATTCGCAGGATATGAAATGGTGTTCTCGGGCTATGAGGATGATGCGTCCGAACCATGATGCCTTTGAATAATAATATGCAAGAGATAAAAGTGGGGTCCTCGGGCTATGGCATGGCGTTCTCGGGCAATGAAAATGGTGCCTCCGAACAATGATGCCTTTGGATAACTTGGCAATCTTTCAGCCCATGAAATGCGGGGTTTGGCGATCTTTCAATCGATGCAAGACTTAAATAAAAAATGGCGATATTCCATCTGATGTAGTGTGTAAATATAAATGGCAATTTTTTAGCCGACGCAAGATTTAAATGAAGTGCCGTTATTTCATCCGATGTAAAGACTTAAATAAAAAATGGCGATATTTCAGTCGATGCTAAGTGTAAAATATAAGTGGCGATCTTTCAGCCGATGAGAGATTTAAATGAAGTGGCGATATTTCAGTCGATGTAAAGACTTAAAAAATGGTGATATTTCAGCCGATGCGAGATTCAAAACGAAGTGGCGATATTTCAGCCGATGTAAAGACTTAAAAAAATGGCGATATTTCAGCCGATACTAAGTGTAAAATATAAGTGACGATCTTTCAGCCGATGCGAGATTTAAATGAAGTGGCGATATTTCAACCACAAAAGAGAGATAAAGTGGCAATGTTTTGGCCTGCAAGACGGAGAAAATGCTTAGTCTCGAAGGGCAGAATAGTAGCCTTATGCAATACAGATAAATAGAGACAATGCTTAGTCTCGGAAGGCAGAAAGGTAGCCTTATGCAATGCAGAGTAATGGAGACAATGTTTAGTCTCGAAAGGCAGAAAGGTAGCCTTATGTAATGCAGAGAAATGCAGATGGAGATAATGTTTAGTCTCGGAAGGCAAAAAGGTAGCCTTATGCAATGCAGAGAAATGCGACAATGCTTAGTCTCGGAAGGCAGAAAGGTAGCCTTATGCAATGCAGAGAAATGGAGACAATTCTTAGTCTCAGAAGGTAGAAAGGTAGCATTATGCAATGCAAGAAATGTAAAAGACAAGTAATGGTAAAATCTCTTAGCTGATAGTCAATTGCTATATTGTGGCTACTGGGGATGTCATGTATGGGTAGCAATTATAAATAGGTAAAGATTCTGGGAGTTGTATACCCGAGAAGTATGAGTGCAAAGATATATCCGATGATGTTACAACTTGAGTGCCTGCATCCAAAGAAAAATTGCAAATTCTGTAAAAAAGGGGAAGGTTAGTTCGTATAACCATGGACTTTGCTCGTCTCGCTCGGCTCTTATTTTTGGTGATGTTGTGCGTATCCTTGGGGTAGCATTGCTAACAGAACAGTTTTGATAACGGACATGCATGATTTAGTGAAAAATGTAACGTAATCATATAATTAAAAAATAGTTTTCGTTTAGATGAACCGACTACTGCGACACGGTTCAAGACATTGCAACCTCTCTTTTCAGAATTTTGAGGGTCCTCCTCAAAATTCTGCCCTAGTTTGCAGGGTTGATATTTCTGACGGCTGCGTGCGATGACTGGCTAAAGATCAACTTCAGAATTTTGAGGATCCTCCTCAATATTCTGCCCCAGTTTCCTATTGCGGGGGGAAATGGAAATTTTATTGAATTGTGACTGAACCCACAAGGCTGCCTATGTATCCCCTCTTAAACGGGAATCAGGTTAGGCGTAGTTCAAATTACATCATAAAGAAATCATAATAGTTACACATAGTATCACTTTACTGCATCTGAATTGATCGGCTTTGGCCAAACTTCTCCGTCCATTTCTACAAAATGTGAGGGCTCCTCTGGTTAGAACCCGGTGAACCATGTACGGACCTTGCCAGTTGGGAGAGAATTTCCCTTTGGCTTCGTCTTGATGTGGAAATACTTTCTTCAACATCAGCTGTCCTGGTGTAAACTGTCTCGGCTTGACTCTTTTGTCGAAGGCTCTGGACATTCTGTTCTGATATAATTGACCATGGCAAACTGCGTTCATCCTTTCTTCATCTATTAGAGATAACTGCTCGTAGCGACTTTTCACCCATTCTGTGTCGTCAAGTTCCGCTTCTTGCATAATCCTCAAGGAGGGAATTTCAATCTCGACGGGGATTGATTGCTTCTGTATCATAAACCAACATATAGGGAGTTTCCCCGGTTAATGTGCGAACTGTGGTGCAGTACCCCAATAGAGCAAATGATAGCTTCTCGTGCCACTGCTTATGTTTTTCTATCATTTTCCTTAGTATCTTCTTGATATTCTTGTTGGCCACTTCTACAGCTCCATTCATCTGAGGTCTGTAGGCTGTAGATTTCTTGTGTTTGATCCTAAATGTTTCACACATTGCTTTTATTAGATCACTGTTGAGATTGGAACCGTTGTCAGTAATGATCGACTCTGGGATGCTGAATCGACAAATGATACGGTCGCGAACAAAGTCTTCCATGACTTTCTTAGTCACTGCCAAATATGACTCTACTTCAACCCATTTGGTAAAATATTCAATTGCCACTAGAATGAACTTTTGCCCGTTTGATGCGGCAGGCTCGATAGGTCCGATAACATCCATTCCCTAAGTGGCGAATGGCCATGGCGAGCTTGTTGCAGTAAGCTCGTTTGGAGGCACTTTTATCATGTCTGTATGTATCTGACAGCGATGGCACTTTCAGACATACTGTATGTAGTCCATTTCCATAGTCATCCAAAAATATCCCGCCCGGAGTATCTTCTTTGCTAGGAAAAAACCATACATATGTGGACCGCAGGTTCCTGCATGAACTTCTTGCAACAACCTGGATGCTTCCTTGGCTTCGACACACCTTAGTAATCCCAAATCGGGAGTCCTCCTATACAAGACTCCCCCACTGTGAAAGAAGTTGTTAGATAACCTCCGAAGTGTGCGTTTCTGAGTAGCATTTGCAAGTTTCGGATATCCTCCTGTTGTCAAATACTCCTTGATGTCATGGAACCATGGTCTTCCGTCTACTTCTTCCTCGACATGATCACAATAAGCTAGTTGGTCATGAATTTTTATTAGAATAGGATCTATGAAGTTCTTATCTGGATGCTGAATCATAGACAATAGAGTAGCCAATGTGTCAGTAAACTCATTCTGGACTCTAGGGACATGCTGAAATTCTGTCTTTGTGAACCTCTTCCTCAACTCTTGTACATGATGCAAATAAGGGAGTATCTTGGAGTTCTTGGTTTCCCATTCTCCTCAGACCTGATGTATGAGCAAATCTGAATCCCCGATCACTAGTAACTCCTGAATGTTCATATCAATGGCCAGCTTGAGCCCTAAGATGCACGCTTCATATTCGGCCATGTTGTTGGTGCATGGGAACCTAAGTTTGGAAGATACTAGATAATGCTGGCCGGTTTATGATACTAGGACTGCTCCTATGACAACTCCTTTGAAATTTGCTGCTCCGTCGAAAAACATTCTCCAACTGTCATAGGATTCTGCAATTTCTTCTACTATGAAAGATGCCTATTCGCCAGGAAAATACGTCTTTAGAGGCTCGTATTCTCCATCCATGGTATTTTCAAAAAGATGATCTGCCAGTGCTTGTCCTTTGATTGCCTTTTGAGTCATATAGATAATGTCAAATTCACTCAGCAGGATTTGCCACTTGGCTAGCCTGCCAGTGGACATGGGCTTCGAAAAGATATATTTCAGCAGATCCATTATTGATATGAGGTAAGCGGTATAGGCACAGAAATAATGCCTCAACTTCTGAGCTACCCAAGTCAGAGCACAACAGGTGCGTTCCAATAGGGAATACCGGGCCTCGTACGAGGTGAACGTTTTGCTGAGATAGTAGATGGCATGCTCCTTTCTCCCCGTTTCATTATATTATCCCAAAACACAACCAAATGCCCCATCCAATATCGCAAAGTATAGCAAAAGAGGTTTACCTGGTTCGGGCGGAACCAAAACTAGTGGCGTTGACAAGTATTCCTTGATTCTATTAAAGGCTTTCTGGCAGTTATCAGTCCATTTAGTAGCGGCATCCTTCTTCAACATTTTAAAGATCGGTTCACAAATAACAGTGGATTGAGATATGAATCGCCTGATATAGTTTAGTCTCCCCAGGAAACGCATCACGTCCTTCTTGTTCTTCAGCGGCGTCAACTCTTAAATTGCTTTAACCTTTGATGGATCCAGTTCTATCCCTCATCAGCTTATAATGAATCCAAGTAGTCTTCCGGTAGGATCCCCGAATGCACATTTGGCGGGATTCAGTTGCAGATTGTACCTTCTCAGTCTGTTAAAGAACTTTCTCATATACTCCATGTTGTTAGTGGCCCTCTTGGATTTGACGATTACATTATCTACATATACCTCGATCTCTTTATGTATCATGTCATTGAAAATAGTAGTCATGGCCCTCATGTAGGTGGCCCCAGCATTCTATAATCCGAATATCATCATTTTGTAAAAATACATCCCCCATGGCATAATAAAAGCCATTTTCTCAGCGTCTTCGTCATCCATACATATCTGATGATACCCAGCAAAACAATTAACAAATGACTACAGCTCGTGTTTGGTGCAATTGCCAATCAGGATGTGTATGTTCGGTAGGGGGAAGTCGTCTTTCGGACTGAACCGGTTGAGATCCCAATAGTCGACACAAACTCTAACCTTCCCATCCTTCTTCGGCACTGTCACAATGTTGGCTAACCATGTTGGGTACTCCACTACCCTGAGAACCTTGGCTTTGACTTGCTTGGTGACTTCTTCCTTGATTTTCAAAATCATGTTAGGTTTTCGAAGCTTCTGCTTTACCGGCGAACATATCGGATCTGTTGGCAGTTTGTGAGCTACAATAGATGTACTGAGACCAGTCATATCATCATACGAACATGCGAATATGTCTTTATATTCCCTTAGAAATTCCGTGTACTCTTCCTTTTGCGTGTTTCCTTGACATTCTATGTATCCCCCAAGTTTATAGCCTCAGTTTCGTCCAAGTTAGACTTAGGCCTATTCTCAAAATCCTCAACCTCTTTAACGACCTCTTAAATTATATCGTCATCTTCTAAGTCTATGTCCGTTTGTTGCGTTGTCTCGTTGCATATCACAATCGTCAGTTCATCAAGATAAGTAATAGTAATGTTGTGTAAATAAAGTAAATGATAGAAAAAATAATAAGAGCGAGACTTATAAGAAACTGAAATTCATTAATAAATTTCATAATTGTTTTGAACATTTGAGTTCTTATTTTTGAAATTAAAAATGCGGAAAAGAAATCAACTAGCAAAAAAGTAAAAGGTAATGCATGGTGCTTTGTTCAGCCTTGATACCCCAAAGCTTTCTAGACTCTGGTAGTTCTGATGGACCAATTGTCCAGGCGTGCTCCTCAGTTCACAACTTTTATGGAAGGGCCTTCCTCCCCTTCCTCCTAAAAAATGACACAGCAATCCATATTGTCGTCTTCCAAAAATCGATTCCTTATTGCCGTCCACGATTTCTCTTCTTCTAACCCATCTATGACATCTGCTGGCTGGAAAGTCTGCTCCAGGCGAGGTATCGGATACCCTACTGGGTAATAGGGACTGCGCCATGGTGGCGACTAGTGGTTGAACTCCTCCCAAGTATATTCGTACCCCAAACCAAAAGTGGTGCCATGTTTCTTTAGCTTAATAGGTTTGGCGATTCCCTGGAGGTTTTTGCCAAGTCTATTGCCAGGCTCGTATCCACACCAATTCAGTATATTTTCAATCTTGTTATTCTACCGTTTATCCTTGTCCACGGCATTGACTAGCTCAATGTGATGGTAAGTTTCTCCGCCTATCTTCCCTTTTCCTCTAATTGCCGGGATGGTCTGGCGACTGTGTATGGGATTGTTACCCTCCCCGTGAATAATCACCTCTTGGTGATTCCACTCAAACTTCACTGCCTGGTATAGGGTTGATTCTACGGCCCCAGTGGCATGAATTCAAGGTCGTCCCAAAAGCAAGTTGTAAGATGCTATGATGTCTATTACTTGAAAGTCAACGTCGAACCAAGTCGGTCCTATTTGTAGACACAAACTGATTTCCCCAATAGTGGACCTTTGGGAAACATCGAAAGTTTGACATTTGTAGCTCTATCTTTGATCTCATGCTTGCTCTTCCCAAATGTTCTAAGAGTCACCAATGGACAAATATTGAGGCTAGACCCTCCGTCAACCAAAATTCTAGTGATGAAATAATCCTCGCATTGCACAGTGATATGTAACGCCTTGTTATGGCTCAGCCCTTCTGGTGGCAGCTCATCTTCATGGAAAGTGATTTTGTGACTCTCCAATACTTGCCCTACCATGTTCACCATTTCTCCTCCAATTATGTTGTTGGGCACATATGCTTCGCTCAGCACTTTCAATAAGGCATTTTTATGTGCGTCAGAGCTTTATAGCAAGGCTAAGATGGAGATCTGGGCTAGCGTCTTGTTCAATTGATCGATGACCGAATACTCGTTGGCTTGTATCTTCCTCCAGAGGTCATCAGGCCTAGTTACAGTGACGATTGGTCATCCAGAGACTTGCTTACAAGACTCAGATAGATGTTCCGGAGTATAAACTCTGCCGGTTTTTGTCATACCCTGTGCTGCAATTGCTTTTCCAGATTTGGTTTCCCTTTTTCTTCTCGCCTCGGCGGTCTAATCCCAAGGAATGGCCTTTGTATGGAATGGTGCTATGGTTGACATAGCCACAGGAATGGGTACCCTTGCTTTGGGAGGTAACACAGCAACTTCAAATGGTACAGGTGCCTTTGGGGAATCAAACTCAACCTCAATCGGTCCTGGCACCTTTGTAGAAGAAGGTGCCTCGAACTCAAGTGGTATGGACATGTTCACTTCAGTGTCTCTAGAAGGTTGGATCTAGACTACAATTGGATTAAGTGTGACAGTTGGTTTCTTTGGCTCATCATCTTCAACAATCAATCCGATCAATCCTTTGGGGTTCTAATTATCTTCTATCTCTATCATGTGAAAGCCTCCGCCTTTGTGGTCGGGCAGGGAGTTATTGCGAACATTAGGAGCAGGTTCCTTCGCCAGACTAATCTTGTTGTCAATTAAATCTTAGATTTTATCCTTTAGAGAGCGTCATTCATCAACAGTATGCCCTTTCATGCCGTAATGGTATGCACAGATTTTGTTCGGGTTAACCCATTAGGAAGGATTTTCTGGTGTTATGGTAGGGATAAGGGTGACGTAACCAGCAGCTTTGAGCCTTTCATATAGCTAGTCGATTGGTTCGGCGATGGAAGTGTATTGTTTGGGAGGTCTACGGTCGAAGTTGGGTCACGGTCTATGGAAGTTTTGGCGGGTGGGAGCTGATAAAGTGAGAGGGCTGAGCAGTATAGGCTTGGTAGATGGCTGCGGGTTGGGAATATCTTAGTGAGGTAGGTTGATATGTAGGGTTTGGAGATGATGGGTAAGTAGGTGGTGGAGCTTGGTAAGAGGTCGAAGGTGCTTGGTAATTTGGGGTAGGTTGATATGTGAGAGGAGATATCGGGTAGGTTTGGTATTTTATTGGGGATTTCATTCTTTGTGCAACCATCACGGCACTCACATCCCTTTTCTTGGATGCGCTGCCAGACTGTAGAACCTTGTTGGTGGCCTGCAATGCCCCAAAGTTAGTGACCATACCACTTTTAATGCCTTCCTCGACCCTCCCCGCTAGCTTGATGATGTCGGAAAATTTTTGGCCCTCAATCAACATCAGCCTCTCATAATACTACGGGTCTTGAGCCAGGACAAAAAACCTATTCATCTGTTCTTCTTCTAAAGCTGGCCTGACCTTAGCAGCTTCTGATCTCCAACGAGTAGCATGCTCGCAGAATGTCTCCGTGGGTTTCTTCTTTAAGTTCTGGATGCAGAATACATCTGGCGCATTTTCCGTATTGAATCTGAACCTGTCCATGAAATCGGACACCATACCTACCCAATTTTTCCACTTCTTGGGATCTTGGCTAATGTACCAAGATAGAGCATCCCCTTTCAGACTTCTCATAAAGAGCTTCATGCAAATCTTTTCATCTCATCCGACTCTGACCAGCTTATCGCAGTATGTCCTTAAATAGAACCTGGGATCCCCTGTGCCATCAAATATTTAGAACTTGGGAGGTTTGTACCCTTCAGGAAGTTTGACATCTGGCCGAATGCAAAGGTCTTCATAATTCAGCCCCTCGATACCTTTGTTTCCATCAACACCCTAGACTCGGCTAGTCAACTTCTCGAGTTCTACTGCCATGTTCCTAATAAGAGAGTCTCTTTCATCAGACTCTAGTGTGCTTGAAATAAGTTGAGTATATTGTGGTATGGTTTCCACATAGGTGGGGGTGTTCTGGGGATGACCATTTGTGGAGTTTAGTGGTTCGCGAATGAGTAGTGGGGTGTTGTTTGAACTGTGACGTGTTGCAGTATTGATGGGGAGCGGGTGGTTTCTGTGGTTTCGGGATATTTTGTGGAGTGTAGGATTTTGAGCATTGGGAAAGTTGACATCTGGGGTAGTAAGGGAAAATGAAAAGTTTGCCAAGTTCCGGACTTGGTCCAGTTCATCCTGAAATTTCAATAAATTTTGTTCGAGCTGGGCGGCATTTTCTTTGGAAACCTAAATACCCTAGGGAACCTCTACCCTTTCAACTGAGTTCTCCTTCCTCAAGTTGCTCAAATCTTCCATTTTTTCCTTGCTCTTTTTTCTTATAGGACTTGGAGGAGGAGGAGGTGGAGGGCTTTTGGATCTTGTGGAATATGATGATGATGCCAGAGTGCACGAACTAACCTTTTAGGGAGGGTAATAAAACAAAAGTAAAAACAAAACAAGGTAACAAGTTAGTAAGGGTTATGAGAAGAAAACGTTGCAATATTCAACCACATAGTGCAAGAATATAAATCGTGTCCTAATTTGGGTGCCTCGTTGTACCTGAGGTAGGCCTAGCGACAAGCTTATTTGGAGAACTTATAATGCTAAATGCCTCATTTTATTGATAAAAATAAGACGAATCCCAAAATGACACTAAAAATTGCAGGAAATAAAATGTCACTAATGGCCGTTGGCCTTATTACATTTAAAGCAAAAGAACAAATCCTAACAACTTGGTCCCGGAGGGACCTTCCCCATACTCGGCATCTTTAGCTCCATCGAATATCTTCACCAACTCATGCAGTCCCAGCAGCAAATAAGCTCTAGCCAAGTGTCCTCCTTCGTTTCCATCAACGTTCTGACAATTTTCAATCCTCTGGATGAACTTCCTTTCCAACTCTACCAAACACCGCTCCAAATACCCTAGTCGTTTGTTGGCTCTGACAGCCATATCTTTCCAGTCTTCAATCAACTTTTGATGGGCTTCCTGAATTTCCCAGTTCTCACCCTCGCATTCCCAGATCCTCTTGCGCGATTGATTGTACTTAACCTGAATCTCAGCCTTTTTTTCGATGACCCTGTGACCTCGAACAAACTCGGGATGTCCTAACCCGCCATGGTTGTCCTCCAACCAACTTGGGTAGTAGGGACTATATTCGGCATGGTACCTGTCTGGTTCTATGGAGTCCTTTCCCAAGATGATTTTTCAATTCCACATGTGTTAGGCTTGACACTTGTGAGGGATATCGTCATCTTGAAAGTCGGCCCTGAAGTGACTCATCTTGTCGACCTTTGGTATGACCTGCTTTCTTTCTTCCTTTCTCATGACTCGGAGAGGGACATAGGGATAAGTCCCTCTTAGACCAATGAGTATAAGAAATGGTGCGTCCCGAGATCGGATGATGAAATCTTCAGTAGGGAACCATTCGAACATCCACTGCACTTTGTCTTCTTTCAGATTTTCAAATAACTCTACCCACTTTAGCATCTTCTGGCTAAGCAAACATGTTAGGCATATAATTTATTCATTTTGGCTGATGGAAGGCGATATGATCGTCCCAGTCCTTGTGTAGAATCTCTTGTCGATATTCACCTTTTGGAGGTGCTCTATGAGCCAGATTTGAAGTAATAAGTTACAACCCTAAAAATGTGTTTGGCTCCTTGTTGACATTTTTCTAGGGCTCGGTATATCTCAGCAACAATCATGGGTACTATGCTAAAAGGTTGCCCGCTGATTCCTTCCATCAAAGTCTTGGTGACCATGGCTAATCTGGTATGGATCCTAGCCTTCTTCATAGGAAATACTATCATCCCCTAAAAGCATAACATAAAGACGAAGACTCTTCTGTGGAAATGCCCCAACGAGGTGAGGGAAAATTCATTTGGGTATGTGCGGTAGGACTTGCTATGGTCGTACCTCTTGTACAGATAGTTGAAAGGAATGTAGGAATCCTTCAAGCAAGTCAAGTCTGTATTCTTCTTTAGTGTCATCATTCTGAGAAAGCCCCTATCCTTGTGATTTTCTAGCATAAGCAAACCCGGAGTCTCCCAAGGAATACCGGCTAACCCTCCTATTTCCTCAAGAAAAGGTGTCATTTCAAGGTCCCCGAATAGAAACACAGACCTATTGCTATCCCAGAAAAAAGTTGCAGCTTCTATGATTTTGTTGTCAGGTTGGATTTCCAAAAGTGAAGGCAAATTTCCCAAATAGTTGCGGACGAGAGTCTGATCACTGGAGTGAAGGTCTTCCCACCAGCTTAGCAACCTTGGGTGAATGTTGGTTGCCATGCCAAATCTGGGGACTTCATGCCTCATTTTCTGCAAAACAAAGTGTTAGACCCTTACCCCGCCGGACTTGACTTATTTAAACCAATAATTAGCATAGATGGCATTTAGTTCTCCAAATAAATGCACAGAATATGGTGGTGTCCGTTTTGGTTTCAAGGAAACCTAGTGGACTTTGGACAAGGCTATCTTAAAGAGTCATTATGTGGACACCATAACTGACTCGGCTAGGTTTGACCTTGATGCATGCACAATTAAATAGAGTAAGGTTTCTATGGGGTATTAGACAATACCCTTGAGCGGACAACTCAAGAGGGAAAGGCACATAACCGTCAACTGCACCGCTGATCGACTGGTTTTATCACAAATACGCCTTTGCCAAATTCATGGGGTGATAATATCGGAAGGGTGCAACCACTCATTATAAGCGTTGCTATGGTATTTGTTTGGAATGAGTGGAATATGATGTTGAAGATGCAATTACAAGAATAAAACAAGTTGTCACGTATTTACACATTCATAAAGTAATGATTACAATAATTGCTCATAATTACAACAGTATTGAAGGAAAGCGGTAAAAGCGTTAAAGAAAAGAAAACAAAGAGCCAAGTCAGTTTCGAAGTAGAAAAGAGATAAAGACATTAAATAAAAGTAATAAAGAAGCAATAAAGTCACATATAACATAAAGTGGTAAAAGCCTAAAGAATATTTCCCGCAGAGTCGCCATGCTGGCGACGCCCCCTTTTTCTCGCGAAATCGGGTTTATGAAATTTGGGAAGACAACTCGTTTCCCTTTTGGGATTTGGGTTTCTGGAATTGGAGAGTCGCCACCTAATGATTAAAGCGCATTAGGACACTAGGAATGGGTTTGAGTTGGCAAGGGCTAGAAAATATCTCGAGGGGAAGGTGTTACGCACCCCTTAAGATCCACTAGTGTGGTTTCCGGCCATGTTATATTGTGACTTCACATAATCAAGTAAACAATTAAGGGTTCAAATATACCACATTGCAAATAAGTTGAAAAACTTTTGAAAGTAAGCAGGGAGAATAGAAATTTATGAAAAAGATTTGAGTAGATTTACAAGAAGGGATGAAAGCAAATAAAGGGAGAGGGGTCCTAGGTTTATGATTAATATGGATCACATCAATGCAATATTTAGTAATTGCTCCTCAGAAAAGGGGCTGCATGAGATATTAACGCATCGGTCATCATCTCTATATTCTACCCTTCCTACCCCGTAAAGGTTATTAAACGCGTGAGTTGGTCACGGATACTTATTGCGTGCTATTACCAGTCCCGTCCTATAAGTCCTGGAGGGTATTTAGGACCACTATTCCTATGTGGTAAGGACTAGGCCGAACCCTTAGCTTTAAAGGCTAAAATGCTAAGTGACATACATAACAAATAGGATTGCACATAAGGGAACATACAAAGACAAATAAAGGCTCACAGATCCCTCCACAGGTGAACACATAACAAGCACGTCTCAAACACATTCAAGGTCTCAAAGATAGGAGTTTTTTACAAAAAGGAATAGGTAACAACAGTTGAATTAGGGAAAAGAACCGTTAAAGCATGGTTTAAAAAAAATTAAGTAGTGATAGTAGTTTAACGAGGTGCAGGACAAGTAAAATAGCACGATTCTGGGCAGAGGATGGTAACCCAGTAGTTTGAAAACACAAGAAATCAGAAACTCAGTGAGAGTAAATAGATGCACCACTTCGAAATCGTTTCCAGATAGGGTGGGATTTTTAATAAAACAGAGTGAACTTCAGAAAGTCAAAGCAAGAATAGGAGTAGTAGAGTTCAAAATTAAAAGAGGTTGGTTAGTCTTAAACTGGTAACAACATGATTAATCGATTCTTCGATTCTTATCAGGCCTAAAGTTTGCCCGGGCGTCCTATGCATTGTTTCATTATCTTAAAGAGTGAACATGCATATTTGATCCTTTTTTTCGTTTCAAAAGAGGTACGCAAACAGTTAACCGTACTTGTGTTATTAGGTTAAGCATGCTAATCAGACGTTTGACAATTGCAACTCAGGCAGGTATGACACCCTAAGTAACAGGATGTCTAATGCACATAGATGTTCCTAAAACATGATTTCTAAATGCCAATGAGAATGCAGTAACAATTACTCGCTTATTACAATTATTTGCTCGTTATTAACTGATCATGGTTGCAAGATGAACATGATAACAAGCTAAAAGTAAGGAACCTAAAGCAGGATCTCTAGTGAATGAGATGCATGTCCTATACAGGATATCTATTGCGCAGATAAGTAAATAAAATACTATAAGCATGTTTTCTACTCATTATTTGAAATAAGCATGCATAACCCCCCCCCCATTCACTATTCAGCCCCTAATCATGCGTTTACAAATTATTATAAACCAATAGGATCTGAATCATAGTAATAAAGAACAAAATTAAGAAGTTATTCAATAGGGAGCCTTCAATCAGGCCCAATCTTCCAACGTCACTCCTTTCGAGTTTCACAGCCTTTGCCGTGGTCTAGGTACGGCAAAGTTCCCTAGGGTCCCATTGGGTCCCTAGCCAATACCAGCACCCAAACACTTAACATAATGTAGGATAGGTGCAGTGTGGGATTACCAGCCGTGTGTGTCAAAGTTCAGTGAGTACTCAGAGGCACCCAAAGCAATGCTCATACGAAGGGGGTAGAACCTATTTTCTAAAAGTAGTGTGAAGTGCAGGAACGAGAGGAAAGTTGATAATTTAAAGAGTTTACATAGAGTTGGAGAGTTGCATACAAGGATAATGGGAAAAGGGGACAAATAGATCACTTAAACATCACCGAAGGATACAGAGACTTAATACAAACTTACCAAGCATGAGTACACAAAATCAAAAGAGTTTAAAGAGACTTTTAAATAGTTAGATTTAGACATAAAAGTAAATAATAACAGCATGTAGTCATAACAGGTAGGATTAGGAACAAGCAATAGTCATGAGTATGCGAGTATAATTAGGCAAACTAGGAATCAATCACATGTTGCACAACAGAAGCATAAGTAAAAAACAACTAGGAATAGAACACACTGAAGTAATAATAACCATATTGGTTTGGAGCATGGAATTTAATTAGAACATACCAGTAATAAGAGAACAACAACAAAATTGCAAAATCCAAGTATAAGCACAATATTAGCCTTAGCTTTTCAACTGGGTAATGATAGTCAGGAACTGGGAGCAACAACAGCACAAGAGAGAAAAGGAGAGAAATAGCACAAGAGAGAGCAATGTGATTGATGTGTGTATTTTTATGGTATGCAATGTGTTCGTTGTTGTGGAAAAGAGAATAGGGGGTACTTATAGTACTGAATACGAGTAAACAAATAAGGTAGCAGTCCCTAATTAAGGAACTGGCATCAATCATAATCCAATTAGTACATGAACTCCCCTTTAATTAAGGAATCAAAGTCAAACGGTAATAAGCAATCATTTAAAAGGAAAGAAATCACAAAGCATGGTATGATCACATAAGGAAACAGAATAGCATAAAGTATGCAATAGTGATTAGGTACATGATATTCTAATTAGGGAAATAGGTCAAGCAAATCAATCAACATATTTGTGCACCCATATAGGGCAAAATACCAGTTTAATTCTGGAAAATAGTTTTCAGAATAATGAACAAGGTTGAAAACCTAGGAAATCAGTATTAATCGGGGAAAGTATCCCACAAATTAAGGAAGCAATTTGAAATCAGTACCAAACTATAAGGAAAATATGCAGAATCACAATATAAGGCAAGTATCACAGTCTTGAAGAGGGTTTGTAAGAATCAGTATAAAATTACCATGTAAACAATTAGAGAAACCTTAAGTGAAGGACACAAAATGGTAGGGGCATGAAACTCAAGCAACAAAATTAGAGCTAAGAGCACGGAACTCAGAGCAATAATTGAGCCATCATAAAGATCAAGTAGAGAGTAGTGCAAAATATAAAGGCGTGAGTTAAAAATCATTAAAAATACAGGGATTCAAGAGGCTTGGGTCGAGATTAGGGTTTCATAAGAAACCAGTGAGAAGTAAGAGAAACTTGGCTATGAAACTCAAAGATAATGTT
>MU763889.1:0-41587 GCA_026770625.1 Nicotiana glauca | reverse complement strand
CCTGGGCTTAATACTCGGGTTTTATTTGCAACGTCCGCAGAATCCTATTTAGAGGATATACATTGGGCGTGATCATGACCCACAACTCAAAATGAGCCTTGCGTCGAGACGAGAACATTCCCCATGCTGCGGTTCCCTCCGGTCCGTTCCCGGTTCGTCCGTTCCCGGTTCGGGTTAGGGGAATATCCTAACGATTGCCTTTGCGGATCCAAATGCACTCACAAGGCGCACAATAAGAATAAGGCCAATAGAGACTTCATTCGAGTGTGTGTTCTCTCAGAGTATTCAAAGTAAGTTATTGGCATCATGGGCAAATGTAGAGTATGGCTGTCGAATTCAACTGAATCCAATACTTTTACCATGAAGCATAAATTTATGTGTAAATGAGCATAAATTTATATGTAAAATTACAACAAATGGTCGCTTTGAACCAATAACTTTAAAATTACAACCACAAAATCTAAATTTTGGATCCGCCTCTAAATCTGGCATGTCAAGACTATCTTAGAGCTGTACTTGCTAATTGGTTGGTGGAAAATGCCAATGGAAAGAGTGCAGTAGTTGAAATGTTTAGACTGGTCCTATCATATTGCATCTATATTATCTGGCAAGAACGAAATTTGAGAGTTTTTCAAGCTAAACATAGATGTCCTGAAATACTCGTACGTTTGATAATTCACGAAGCAGTTTTTAAAGGAAGTTTGAAGCCAAAATTAGCCCGGAGGTTACAAGTTTTAACTTTTTATCCTTAATATCTTGGGGGTATACTTCCTTCCCCAATAAGTGACCAATTTGCTTTTTTTTATTTTGGTCCAAAATAATTATCCATTTATATAATCAAAAAAAATATTCAATTTGTTTTTCCGTAAATTATCCTTATGTACGTATCCCTAAAAAGTCTTTCACTCCTCACATTAAATTATGTTGCAACATTTAATTAAGGGTAATTTAGTTACACTAACTATTTTTGTCTAGAATTTAGTATTTTCTTTAATGGGTGTGCATAAAGCAAATTGATCATTTATTATGGATAGTAGTTGAGAGGGGGTTGTAGTTTTGAATATTTGCTGCTACTTAGGACTATATATCCAAGTTTAGTTTTCTATAGCTTGTACATATTTTGCTGTTGGTGAATAAATTTTTGTAATTACCAAAAAAGGAATAAAGAGAAAGTAAAAAATGAACAAAAATAATAACAAATCACACTTAGGGGTCGTTTGGTATGATGAATAAGCAAGAATAATCATGTGACAAAAATTTAGTACCATCTTATCCCTTGTTTGGTTACTAATCATAGAAAAAATTATCGGAGAATTAAAAATAGTACTGAGATAACTTATACCTGCCAGATAGCGGAATAGTAAGCTCATGATAAGTTATCTTAAAATAAAACAATAAAACTAACAATCTCAGGATTAATATAACATACCAAACAATCAATAAAAAATAATACCGTGATATATAACCAATCCCAATATAATTTATAACTTGTATTCGAACGACCCCTTAATACTCGAGTTTTACATAAGTCACGGAGTAATAAGAAGTAAATAATACTCCACCCGTTTCAATTTATATGAACTTATTTCCTTTTTAGTCCGTGCCAAAAAGAATCATATCTTTCTTTGTTTGGAAACAATTAACTTTTATGCAATAACCACAATAAATATATGTGCCTCATTTTATACCACAAATCCAAAAATCTTTTTTATTTTCTTAAACTTCATGTCCGTTCACATAAATTGAAACAGAGGAAGTAGTTAAAACTTGAAATTTTTACTTCCTATAGCAAAGGTTAACACCTTATTTATTTTGAAAAAAATTATATTCTATAAATACCTTTTAATGTTTATAGCAGAATATCTAATTTTGGTTACCTCCTACCGCTAAGCCACTAAATACGCTATTTTGTTACATTATTTTTTTTCTCTCTCTACTTTGATACGTCACATTCTCTTCCCCCATCCCATTAAAATTTCTGCTCTCCTCCTCATTCTAACGGGAATTCTCTTTGATTCACTTTATCTAGGGTTTTTTATTGCTCTAGGTTTTGGTTTTTGTAGTGTAATTTTTTCTGAGTATATATTTTCTTCTTTGATCATTTTTGGGGTCTTTTAATTTGTCTATCGGGCTACTACGAACTGATTCTTTGATTTTTAGTATTATTTGAATTCTTCTATTAATTCAATTACCTGTAGCAATCAAAAACCCTAGATCAAGAAGAATAAGGATATGGTCAATAAGGAGAAGGCCGACAAGTTGAAGTAGTCACTTCCTCCAGGTTTGAGCGTGCAAGATCTGTGAAGATGGAAGGACTATTTAGCTACAAGACGAAAATTATGGTTTGTTCTTGAGCAAAGACAATGTAGTTTGGGGCTGAGCAACTTGATTTTCTGTTACTAATATATTTCAATGTATTTTCAACGTATCACGTTGTATTTTCATGTATTTCATTGTCTTCTTTTTTTTATTGTAATTCAATGTATCTCGCTATATTCCGTGTATTTCATTGTATTCACTGTCTTTTTGTCATTGTATTCCAATGTATCCCTCTGTATTCTATGTATTCATATATTTTTTTTAATTAATATAATTTATGTATTCAGATGTATTATATAATTTCTCCGAAGATTGCTATATTTTGGGATTTTTTCCAGTTGAGAATCTTTTTTATAACCGAAAATACAAATTTTATGTATTATATTTGTTGAGTTATATTAGGAGTCTATTATGTTAATTGATACAGTTTCCGTTTAAAAATAGTATAATCTCCATTTTCACGCTGCGAATACAGTCGAATACAGTAATATGTCCAGCTGTGATCCCATGTTTCACGTCATGAATACAGTCGAATACAACAACTGATTAGCTAAACTTCCCTGATTCATGTCTATTTTTGCTACTGTATTCATGAATACAATAGCTTAAATATATCAAATACATCATATAACCACAAAAAAGATATCTATAATCCTAATATAACAAAAGATATCTATAAATGACTAATTAATACTAAAAAAATAATACTTTACGAAAATTTCTCTTAAAACTTTGACCCATGAGCTAACTAGTTTAATATTATTTCTATAGCCTATTAGTCTTTGACTGTATTGAAGTGGGCAGCGCACGAGTGGTCTCCTTTGTCCCTTTTCAGATAAAAGGACCAAGTTCATTTTATTTTATTGGTGGTTGTATTTGCTTTTTCTGGGTTGGGTATATTTGGTGATTGGCTTTAGTTTCATCTAGAGATGTCAATATTTGTACTTTGGAAGTATTGGCTTGTATTCACATTTGGCAGGAGCTGTATAACAATTGCTACTCCCTAGTCTCTCCGGGTCATTTTCTGGCCATCTAAATTTGATATAAAATAAGTGATGTTTTAAAAGTCAAAAGGGTATTAATTATTACTTACCAAATTTACCAATTGTCTCATAAAGGTCCTGTGCAATTTTCTTATTAGTCTTCCAATAGTTCTTTATATTAGTAGATTAGTGTTTGACCAAAAAATATAGATCTTGGTTTGACTAATTAAATTAATATAAATGGGAGTCAATCTTAGCTAGCAATAATATCCTCAAGATGGAGTTCTTAAAAGTGTAATAAATACCACGTAGGAATAATCAATATTCAAGAAATCAAAGGCAATAATATAGCATTAAATATTGATGAACAACAATAAATGACATTTACATAAATAAACGCAAAGAAGCCGCCCAAGACAAGATTGAAGTAATTAATATTCTTTCTGATAATGATGAGTGATAGATAATCCTTCGAATATCTGAGTTATTCTCGAATCAGGTGGAAAAGTGTAGACAAGAATCTTAGTAAAAATGTGATGTTTGTATGCTTGCAATGAAATCCGATTCTCTTTCTAGAGTCAACATGTATTTTTACAAATGAATATCACATGTTCCCTATTATTGTGTCTCTTTCGATTTATAAGGAACATGTTCCTAAAAATCCTAACAGTATAAATGCAGAGAATATTCACTTTTGTGTCATATCTCGAAACTAGCCATTATAGCTGTCAAGGGTGCTCGGCCTCGATGACATCTCTTCGACTTCAGTCTTGCTAGCTCTTCGACCACAACCTTTGCTGATAATTAGATTACTTCGACACATAGTGCCCCAGGAATGATTTATTGATACCATTTCAACTAAAGATGGATTTTGACCCATACAGTTAGTCCCTCTGCTTATCGAGGTCGGTGAGCGGACAATATCATTCATGGTACAATTCTATGGAGTTGGTCGAGGTCGTGGTCGTGGAGACAAGGCTACGTGGCCTTCTGAGGTCCGCATGTTTTGAATTTTTTGAATTACCTAGCAAGGCTGTTGGATCCATCTGGTCCAAGAGAAAAAGTGATGTCACGACACCATGCATCATAATGGTGTCGTTTCCCGATGCATTGTATTGATTCAGGTGTGACCTCTGATTGGCTTTATCATTTCAATTTTCGTGCTAATCATGACCCGCCATTTTGATTCTGGCACCTCTCAAACCTTATAAATAGCAGAGGGTTTTCTGATTTTGGAACTTTTTCCAAACTCTTTCTTCTCTTTAAGCACTAGCTTCTCCTTCATCTTCTTTGCATAATCTTCTCTACTCTCTGTTTTAGTGACTTACACTTTTCCTTATTCCCTCTTGCTTGTTATTCTCTTTATTTACATTGAACCATGTATAAAATACCTTCTGAGGTTAGCGAGAGGAGACGTGTTGCTCTTTTGGCAATGGTTTTTCCCTCCTTTGAGGAGAGTGTTCCTGCCACAGTTGAGGATGGACCTTCCCATCGGTGGAGGAGATAATCCCACACAACCCTGATTCTAGGTACGATCTCGCCAAATCAGGGGAGGCTGAACCTGGATCTTTTGGACCCACAATGACGGTGAACGAATTGAAAGAGCTTAAGGCTAAATTTGGCCTCCCCGATAATATCGATTTAATCTCGGTCAAGTGGGATATGGTACAGGTCCATCGTCTTGGGTATTGCACCCTCTACGCCTACCCCTTCCAAGTCGGCTACTCTTTTCCCCTCTTTTTGCTGGTGGAGGAGTTATGTCGTCACTATGGCGTTTGCCCTGTTCAGTTCGCGTCGTTCATCAACAAAGCCATAAAGATACTCCCCGAGTTTGCCGAGATGATCGGGGTCGAATTGACACTACGACATTTAATTCATCTGCTCGCCCCTAGCTTTTATAGGGGCAATGTTGAACCTTCGCCATCGAGGGGGAAAATGTTTGGTGGTAAAGATATAGACAAGGTCAGTCATCAATTCTGGTTCCACTTCTTTTATGGTAGAACCAAGGACGTTGTGACCAATGTCGATAGCTTTCCTGAGGCTTGGAACTATACTCGTAATTGCTTTGATTTTACCTTCATGTTCGATCCTGAATTTTGACTTTTCATCTTCTTTTTTCGCATCCAAGACCTCTTCTCCTCCTTTGGATGCCCATATTTTTGAATAAGTCTAGCGGATCCTCTCTCACATCATAGGAATTCGTGAATGGCCAAGTTATTTTAAGAAGTTTGGGCCCGCTCTCCCATCAATTGGTAATTTCCTTTTTACCATTCGCGTCTTAACTCTTTCTTTTTGTATTCCTTCAATTGTTTTCCTTTCCCTGTTTTTTCGTAGCTTCGGTCTGGGGGTCTATGAGGTGGTAGAAAGCCCACACACCCTTATTCTGGAAGAGGAAGGCAACTACGCCCTCCGTTTTTGCCCCTACTTCGACCGTGGCCAGTCCTGTTTTTGTCCCAGCTCATCCTGCTGCCGCACCTGACTCTGTTACCACTTCGACGTGGACATTTCGACCAATCCACTTTATTCTCTCATCGACAAGGATGGTGAACTTTTTCTTAGTGATGGATATCTCCAACCTCAAAAGAGGAGGTCCATGGACACTGGTGAAGGAGTCACCCAAGCCGTTGATGCGGCGGAAAGGGACTTCTCGCTGTGTGAGATGGCAACTATTATAATGGGGGATAATGTCGAGCTGAGTCCTGAAGCTCCGAGGTTGATGTGAGCCAATGTTGATGTGGCTCTTCTCTCTACGGTGATGGAGACCGGAGAGACGGCTGCTGATGTTCTTGATACTTTTTGGCGAGAAACGTTATCGACTTCTCCAACGGATACCTCATTTTCGGCCACTGAGAATGGCAAAAACATCGCTGAGGGGGCGGTGCATTAGGTTCCGACGTTGATGCAGACGGCCTGAGAATGATGGAAGAGGGGTTTACCCAGCTTGAGGTAAGGTTTGAAGAGGTCTACGAGGACTATTGTGATCCTTATGGATCGTGACCTACTAAAGAACACCGAGGAGGTGGTCCATGCCCTCAACCCTCTCTGTTCCAAGATGGAGGTTAAGACCCTTAAAGAACTAAATGATGGTGCTTTGCCTAGGAGCATTGTTGGCCTTGCTCTTAGGGTGAGTGTTTGTTGGCCTTGCAGATGATGATTTTACATATTGAGAGCGCTTGGAGGGAGAAGAGGCGTAAAGAAAATTTTGTGAAGTTGAAAGACAAGTATTTTAAGTATCGTGGTAAGTATCAGATATTCGCAGGCGGTTTTGTGAAGGTGGCGATATGCAGGCCTCAAAACGAGTTAAAGGAGAAAATTGATGAGTTGGTGAAGGCCATCGAGAAATATAGCATCCTTGAAGGGACGTTGAGAAGTAGGGAAGAAGAGCTTAAGATCGGTAGGGGTGTGGATGCTCAATGCAGTGACCTACAAGCTCAAGTGGTAGAGTTGCGGGGGAATCTAGAAGAGTGTCAATTTCAGCTGGAGGCCCTTAATAGTGAGATCGCCGAGAAGCAAAAGGAGCTTAAAAAGGCTGAGTCCTCTCGCTTGGATGTTCGGAGAAAGACAGAGAAGTTTGAGTTCGCGAATAGGACTCTCCGAGCCGAGCAGGAGAACCATCAATCAACGACGAGAGATAAAGAAGATTGACACAAGGATAGGATAGAAAAGGTGGAGAAAGATAACTCTGTTCTTCAGGATCGAGTGGCCGCTTTGGAGGCTGAGAAGGCCCTATTACTTGCATAGTCGTCCTCTTCTAGTATTTTAGATTTTTCCAATGTTCCTCAGGAGCTATATGCGGAATACTTTCATGCCGCCCCAGTAAGATGTCTTTCGAGATTTGCATGCGGTGGGATCCCTTTCTAAGGTTACCCTCAAAGATGTTCGTGTTAAGGCCCGCAAAGCTCGATTCTCTTGCGGGTACGATCCTGCTATGCCTGAGGCTGGTGAGGAGGAAGGGGACGAGGGTGTAGATCAGCTTGAGGAGAACGCCTGGTACGATACCGCTTATCATGTAGGCGAAGGTGGCGATGTAGAAGGAGTCGAGAAGGTGAAGCTGTTAGTAGTCGGGGTGGCGACGTCATTGAAGATCATGTTGGCGAAGGTACTGAAGGTCGTGATGGCGGCAACCAATAGTTTTCTTTTTGTATTTTTTGTGTATTTTTGTCGGCGTCTTGACGAGCCTTTGTAAATAGTTTAAGTATGAAATATCAAAGTTGTTCCTTGCATCTTTTTCCCTTATTGGTTTATTTGCTACACTTGTATGTTTTTTGCTTTTATTTTTGTATTTTTAGCTAGATGTGGCCTTGGAGCCGAATATTCATAGGCCGCGTGTGTTTCTTTGGGGAAATATGGTCAAGGGTCGATAGGTGTTTGCTCGATTGGGGTTGAACATAGTTTTTCATTACATCACAACCAGGGCTAGAGTTGTTTGTTTGAACATAGTCGAGCATAACCTTTCATTGAATCGCAGCCGAAGGCCGGTAGGTGTTTGTTCGAGCTTAATCAAACATAACCTTTCATTAAATCGGGGTCGAGGGCCGATAAGTGTTTGTTCGAACAGGGTCGAACATAAATTTTCATTGAATCGTGACCAAGGGATGGTAGGTGTTTGTACGAGTGGGGTCAATCATAACCTTAATACGAAAAGGGTGTTTTGATCAATGTAAGTTCCTTATTACTTTGACATTGTTTCTTTGGTTACTTACTTGGAGAAAATTACAGATTTATGGTGTTGGCTGGTATTCTAGTCCCAGTCCCAGCCTACCTAGTCTGTTCATTGTTTGACTTGGTGAGTGTTGAGGATTCGAACAATGAAATGGTAACAACGGTACCACTCTCGCGTACTTCGACCTGAAGTGTTACCTTCGCCGCCTCGTTAAAATCCTCCTTAAAAAAGAAAACAAATAGGACAAAACTCAAGTGAGGGGAAAATAGTACAACTTGGGAGGACACTTTTTCTCTCATAAGTTAAAATATTTGAGGTGGTTGATGTTCCAGTTGTTTGGTAGTTGTTTCCCTTCCATTGTCTCTAGTTGGAATGAACCCTTATTTTTTTTGTCTGTGATTTTGTACAGATCGCCCCAGTTTGTTCCCGGTTTGCCTTCCCGGGGGTCTTTGTTTGCTTGAGTTTTGGCTTTCAGTATGTAGTCCCCGACTTTAAGCGGTTGGATCTTTGATTTCTTGTTGTAATAGAGTTCCGCTTGTTATTTTTGGGCTACCATTCTTATGTACGCCATATCTCTTTGTTAGCCGATTTCGTCGAGTTCCTACCTTCTGATCTCATTGTTACCGTACCGCCTTCAAGAGAATACATTAGGGTGGGTTCTTCGACCTCGACTGGTATTACTACCATAGTCACAGAGACCAAAGAGTAGGGTGTCTCTCTTGAGCTCGTCTTCGGAGTTGTTCGGTAGACCCACAATACTTCTGATAGTATTTTCGGACACAGTCCATTAACATCCTCGAGCTTCTTCTTCATGATGTTTAGTATGGACTTATTGGAGGATTTTCCTTGCCCGTTACCCATTGGGTGATATGGGGTTGAAAGTATCCTCTAGATATACCATTTATCGAAGAACTCGGCGATCTTTTTTCTGTGAACTGGGGTCCGTTTTCACAACTGATTTTTTTAGGTAGGCGAATCGGCAGATGATGTTTCTCCATATAAAGGTGATTATCTCTTGTTCCCGTATTTGGGCGAATGCTCCTTCTTCCACCCTTTTAGAGAAATGGTAAGTTAAAACCAAAAGGAATCGTACATTACCTCACCCTGTTGGGAGGGGACCCACAATGCCCATTCCCCATTTGATGAACGACCACGGTGAGGTGATTGAATGGAGGTGTTCGCCTGCTTGGTGAATCATTAGGGCATATTTTTGGCATTGTTGGCATTTCCTCACAAAGTCTGCAGCATCCTTTTCATGGTGGGCCAATAGTATCCTGCCCGTATGAGGCATTTGACTGGTGCTCGATTGCCGGAGTGAGCACCTCAATGGCCTTCATTGACTTCCTCGATGTCAAGACCCAAACCGATGGGCCGCAGCAGGCATCCGATGCCTTACTCAGCCGAGTACCAACATAATAAATCTTTATATCATACTATCATATGTAGATGAGCTGGAAAGGTTGTCATGAGATAACCAGAATAAACACATAGGAATACTTGATATAGAACGACCCAACTTGACATATAAACTTATACATACGACGTACGGGCCTATAAGACCAAAATGATCACTCGTACATTGAACATATGACGACTAGGCCATAAAATCTTTCATATACATGACATATGTCTACAAGCCTCTAGAGTATATAAATACCATAAAGTTCGGGACGTGGCCCCACCGTACTAATCAATACATGTCCAAATCATACTGACCGAATAAGTAACTCTACAGCAAATGGAGTGTACCAACCTCTTCTGGTGAGTTGATAGCCTACTTGGAGGACTCTCAACCTGTCTATCGGGACCTACGGGCATGAAACGCAGCATCCCTAGGAAAAAGGGATGTCAATACAAACAAAGTACCGAGTATGTAAGGAATGAACATCAGTAAATGAAATTCATGAGAGAAATATGGAGTAAAAGACTTGACATGTAAGTATAAATAGCTTTGTCAATCATTTAATATTTAAAATGTCATGCATATGCTTATAAAATGGCATATCATTCATAGGTATATGTGTACATAATATCATCAAGCCTCTAAGGGCTTCCCATTATATCATCTCGGCCGTTGTGGGCAAAATCATCAACGCATACCAGCTGATCAGGTGGTGGTGCGTATATAACGCAATAACCCTTTTCCCATATACCATATACATATAATATGCGTGTATATAACGCCATTTGGTTATGGGTCAATGTACATATATAAATGAATAAAATGCATAATAAGTGCATTAATAAGATTTCTTGGTATGTCATAAGATCATTACGCCTTTGATTAATATAATAAAATAAGCTTTATCAACTTACGTATTTTCTGAGACCCATGAACAAATTATAGAACAATAGGACATATGGGGAATCAAGAACATAGGAACCTCTAGTCTTTCTATGAATAGAGTCATTTATAAAGTTATACATTTGCTCGTTTCGTCTGTATCGTATGGGTCATGCCAAAAGGAAAGAAGGGATATCCTTAACATACCTGAGACGATTCTCTTGACAATCCTTCCAACATACGTCAAACGCGACAAAACACGTAACGGTAGGTCAAAATAGGGGGAAATCTATATGATATTCTTGAGAAAGATTGCACCGTGCTTTCTTAGAATTGCATCTCATACATAATAGGATTCATATGAAGTCTTGTTTAAGAATCCCACACGTTACTTAGCAATCCAATGTAACTCACTTAATAATATAGGAAAAGCTCCTAGGATTATGGGTTGTGGGCCCCACTTTGTATGATGACTTGGCCAACAAATTCTTCTAAATATGCCACATAATCTTAATGAATCAAGAGTTACCAATTGGGTTGTGATTTGCTGCATTTTGGGAGGTTAATACTTATCCATTATTTTCTTAATTAGCTTGTTAATCCTCCACTAATCCAATAATTAACCAATTACTCACATAATTAATAATTATCTCAAATTACTTAAAATACTACTCACTTTTAACATACATTATACACATTACCATCATGGTCATGTGGTACCTTGTATGACATTATTCAATAAATATGGGGTATTATAGCTTGGACCGTAGTTTATCAAAATTTTAAATTTCGACGAAACTCATTTTCTTTGATTTGCTTACCCTCTCACCTTCACGAATTTACTTATCACTTGTTTGAAATAGCATAATACTTATAACCTCAAAATAACCTTGTCCTTAAACTGATGTCAATTATCTTACGACAAATCCAGCGTACAATACTAATGGTTGTAACATCGTCACAATATTGCAGAGTGAAATATCATTACCCTCTTTGGAATATTTATCCTCGAATGTTGACTGATGCACTTATCGATATCATGACTGGATAGCTCTTACGAATGGTTTTAATATTGTCTTTTCCGTTTAGGTAATAAATCCCATTAGGCCTCTATCTCACACTACTGCATGTGGTCGGATCCTTCCAATCTCAGTTGCTACCTTCTATCATGCAACATGTATGACTCTAACATTGTAAGTGTGCCTATGCGACTCTTCTCTCCTTTTTCTTCTTTTTTTTAGCCAATCCCTAGGACTTACTTTGTAAACATATATAGAGCTTGACAAGATGTCCATCTAGGAATCTATAGGTGTGTTGAAGCTCCTTGCTTTGTACTTTGTTGAACTTACGAATATTTCTATATCTTATTTCATAGACTCGTTTATCCATCAGTATGACTTTACTGCATCTAGGTAGGTCATACTATACCATAACTCTTACCTTGATTTATCGTTACTGAGGTCTGCTACAAAACTCCATGTTACTCGTTGCTTATCCTATATGTATAAATCTAAGTCCTTTAATCCTTCTTTATTAATGTTCATCTTAAGAATGACAGCCTGATCTCATCTCATACTGTTGAACTCTTATCCATTTATTGCTGATTCACCTTAATGTTGATCTATAATCTATCACTGATAACTTGACCTTTTATGTAACACTGCCGCTAGGGCTCATGTCTCATCAGGGAATATTTGAAATGATTAGATTGATCCACCTGGGGACGATATTATACTTTCATAACCGTATTTCATAAGATCCCAGTATGATTCACCTTACATGGGTATTTTAATCCTGTACAATTCATGAAACCTATTTTTTTCTTCAAAACATTACTCAATCGAAGGCCAAAATGCCATCATTTCTCTATCACAATTACACCCTCATTCTACTACCATGGCTACATTCCATCTCTTATAATTGCTATTAGTCTTAGACTTCGTTGAGTTCATTCAGGCTATACTGAGCTTTCTATAATTTAGGGAGTCCATTAGCTCTCTTGTTTTCATGGGCGTAATCTCGAGGACTTATCCATTTTCGTCACTTTCTCAATTGCCTTTTCCTTATCCTTACTAAATTTCTTCCTAAAACATTGTCTCTCTACCATACTTTAGCTTGCGGCCTACATATATCTAATTATACTACTCACAACCTTCTTTTAACTTGCTTGTACCATAAATTTTCTTATATTATTTTGGACCATCAACCGAGACATCACCTCATCTCTAACTTCTCGTTACTCTCTTAACTATACCTATCGATACCTAGAAACCATTAGATGGAAGATATGCCACTGACGACGCCTATATCATTCCTGGATACTGAATCCCAGCACTTCTAGCCTTCTATATGAAGTATCGACTATTCAAAACCTTCTACACTAGAGTATCTCATACGTTGTTCACCTTTACCTTACTTACCTTAAAATTACGCATCACATCTTCTATCTCTTTCATGACTTCCCTTCCACATAGGTATAATTCACATCCACAACTTGAAGCTTTATTATAATACTTGCACCTCTGGTGTATACACAATCCGGTAAGAACTTCATACTAACTTCTTATGAGGCTGATACTCTTCTAACTTGCTTTATCATATAGCCGTTATGGACAATGACTACTGTATTATCTCTCTTGTACCTCTGATATTTAAGAGTGATCCTATAATGTTCTCAATCACGAAGTCTATAATTTTTGGGTCCAATAATCAGACTCCTCGTTTACTTAGTTGATGTAACTCTTTAGTTTCCTCTTCCCTCTGATCAACCTTTATGTAGGCTTAAGCTATCTTCCGATCTACAACTCCTGGTATTAGTTATTACTTTATGCTTTCATGGGCGTTATGGAATATCCATGATACAATCTTCTAACAATTCAATCATTTGTCTATGAACTGGACTGAATTCTTTCTTTAACTTATACCGGAGTCTTCTACGACTGTACGATTGTCAACATATATGTTGCATGGATAATAATCTGAAATATTAAGTGCATTTATAATGTAACTAACTATGGATCATTGATCAAATAATTCTTTTCGTTCCTTCCCAGCTTTTTTAAATCGTAAGCTATTACTTTTCCAGGTCTTTTTGCCCTCTTGTTGCATAGATACTTAGCTTATTTTAGTTCCCATGCATGCCGGAATTTTCATGCAACTCATATGATCTCGAATATTACTTTTGATTTTACTTCCCGTTCACTAGCTAAGGTAGGTTCCACTTTCTTATGGAGTGCATACAATGTTGTAATGAGACTGGTTTTACATGACCGTTTCTTCTTCAAGTTACTATGTTTAGGTTGAAGCCATCTTCCTTATTTCCTTAGCTAGTCTTTCATTGTAATACTTAGGGAGAACCATCTGACTCTTGTAAAGCTGCGATCTTATTACATCGTATATTTGACAGAATTTTTGATGTCCTGAATTGCCTATAATTTTCCGTAGTTACTTACCTCCACGCCCTCATTCTTGTAGGGTTTCTTCTGAACTGATATTTTGATTGTATTCCCAGTGGCACTCTCTTATATTTCTGTAACACTCATACGGTACCTTTAGCTACCCCAACTTCTATCTGAATATTTCTCAAGGGTCACAATGTCATAATTGCGAGACTGAATTCCCCATGTTAGGGTTCACTACTCACTTTAACATACTTTATACACCTTACCATCATAGTCATATGCTACCTTATATGGCACTTGTCTATAAATACGGTCCATACAGGGTATTATAGCTTGGACCGTATTTTATCAAAATGTTAAATTTCGACGAAACTCACTTTCTTTGATTCGCTTAACCTCTCACCTTCACGAATTTACTTATCACTTGTTTGAAATAGCATAATACTTATAACCTCAAAATAACCTTGTCCTTGAACTAATATCAATTATCTTACGATAAATCCAACGTACAATATTATGGGGTGTAACATCGTTGTAATATTGAGGAGTGTAACACTCGAGGATGTGCAGGGTCTGATTCAGTCCAAGACATTTCACCGGCGGACTGCCGTAAGTTCTATTGTATAAGTTGCTATAGAGGAGACTATATTTGGCCGTTTGTATTCTTAGTTTTTTTTGGCTTCTTTCTTATCGCTTGGGAGTGTACCTTCCTGCAAATTGTCGATAGTACGATCGCGCCAATCCCACGTCAAGTTTATAGTTATTACCTCGATTTGGTTTAGTGACGAATTGAGGAGGTGGACTACGCTTTTGTCACCAGTAGTGATGTTTTTGGTAGTTGCGGCCAATTTGGTGAGGCCATCTGGCTCATCATTCTGCATCCGTGAAATCTGGTCGAGTTGGCATTCGTTGAACTCAGGTAGTAGCTTGCAGATCTCAGTTTGGTATTCTTGCAACCTTTGTTATTCGATTTGATAAGTCCCCATGACTTGGTTGACTATGAGTTTGGAATCACAACGGAGTTTCAACCGTTTCACCCCGTACTTGAGTGCTTGCTTTACCCCTGCAATTAAGGCCTCGTTGTTATTCATATCCGGGCAACTTATGGACTTGCGAATGGCTTCGCCTTTATGGGCCTCGAGTACGAGTCCTAGTCCGGACCTTGATGCGTTGGATGCGCCATTGGTATATAGGACCTAGAGGTCTTGCATTTGGAGGGAAGCTTAGACGGACTCCCTCTCGGCTTCAAACATTATTTGTGCACTAAAGTCGGCGACAAAGTGAGCGAGCACCTCTGACTTTATCACCATTCACAACTGGTATATGATGTCGTGCTCACTTAGCTCGATGACCCACTTGCCCAACCTCATTGATAGCTTGGGTTTATGAAAAATGCTTCTTAGGGAAAAGGTTGTGATGAACGAGATGGGTGGTACTGAGAAATTGGGTCTAAGCTTTTGTAAAGCTACGACAAATTCCAGAGCCAATTTTTTGAGGTGTGGGTACCTTGTCTCGGCGGTGACGAGCATTTTCAAATATAATAGATGAGAGATTTCGTACCTTTGTTCTAGCGGATCAGTATTGCTCTTACCGCTACCTTAGAGATGGCTAAGTATACGAGGAGCTGCTCCCCTGGTTCGGGATTTAAGAGTAGGGGTGGTGATGATAGGTATGCTTTCAGTTCTCTCAGAGCATAGACGCACTCGGGAGTCCATTCGAGGCTATTGTCCTTTTTTAGAACGCCGAAGAATTTGACACCTATTAGATGAATGCGAGATGAATCTTGATAGGGTGGCGATTCGACTAGTCAACCTTTGGACTTTCTTCTTCGTAGTCAAGATCTCGGGTATCCCTTTGATAGCTTTGATCTGGTCTAGGTTGACCTCGATTCCATGTTGTGACACCAAAAAACCCAAGAACTTTCCCGAGGCTACGTCGAACGCACACTTCTCCGGGTTTAGCTTCATCCCATACCGTCTTAGTATGCCGAAAGCTTCATTTATATAGTCGATATGGTCCTCTGAATTTATGGACATGACCAACATGTCATTTATATATATTTCCATGATCTTATCGAGCTGATCTTTGAACATTTTTCTCTCTAATCTTTGATATGTGGTCCCCGCATTCTTTAGACCAAAAGGCCTGACCCTATAACAATACATTTGTTGATGGGTGATGAACGTGATCTTCTCACGGTCATCTTCCTCCATAAGGATTTGGTTATATCTTGAGTAATCATCCAAAAAACTTAACAGCTCGTGCCCGGTTGTTGCGTTGATGAGTTGGTCGATGTGAAGTAATAGGAATGAATCCATTGGACATGCTTTGTTTAAGCCGATGAAGTCCATGCACATCCGCCATATTCTATTTTTCTTTTTTACCATCACTATGTTGGTGATCTACTTAGGGTACTTTGACTTCCTGATAAAACCATTCTCAAATTATTTTTCCACTACCTCGCAGACTGCATCGTTGATGGTGGGGTCGAATTTATGCCTCACCTGTCTAACTTGGGGTGGAACAGGTCGACATTTAATTTGTGCATGGCAATTTCCCTTGGGAAGGCCGACATATTTGCATAGCTGAAGGCAAACAAATCTGCATTAGTTATTAAGAATTAACTTAATTTACCTGGTTTCTGGACTTTGCACCCAATATAGGCCTTTTCGCGATGGTCGTTAAGGTCCAATAGAACGAGGTCGAGGTCTTTTATGGTCGAGTCGGCTACCTCGACCATTTCAGGATCCGTGATGGCGTCTCCGATCTCTCCCTACATCGGCCTCATCCTTGTTGATTGCTATGTCTCTTTTTCCTTATTTTGCTTTTCTTTTGTGTTGTCATGCTGTCTAAGAAATACAGTAGCACTCTCGGGACATGCGTTGTTCCCCGCGTACGGTGAATATTCCATATGGTGCTGGGAATTTGGTTATTTGGTATAGGCTGGAAGGGATGGATCTCATGCGATGTATCTGCGGTCGTACCACTATGGTGTTGTATGTGGTGGCCTGATCCATGATGTGGAATGTCATCTCCAGTGTTACACCGCCGGCCAGGACGGGCATTTTAATTTCCCCTAACAGACGCTCAAATGCATTATTAGAACTGGTTAGCGTGATGCAGAACAACACTATCTTATCCTCGAGTCTCATTTGGGTAAAGATTCAGAGATGGATAATGTATGCACCGCTCCCGTCGTCCACCATGATACATTTAATATCGGTATCTAAAATGCGTGAAGTAATAACGAGGGCATCATTATGAGGGAAAGTCAAACTGTCAGCATCTGACTTATTGAAGATGATACTTTCTTCGAGTCTGTTATACCACTTGCGGGTGATAGACCACTTAATCTTGTAATTGGTGGTGAACCTCACGCTGTTGATGGAGGCATCATCGCCACCGCCGATGATCATAATCATTGTACAAGCTGGTGATGGCGGCTTCGGTGGTCCTTGGTGTTCGCATCCTCTAACGAAGTTTTTTCTACCCCTATCGCTTAGAATCTCTTTGAGATATCCCTGCCGCAACATGTTTACGACTTCATGTATGAGGGCGATGCAATCTTCCATTTCGTGCCCATATTCCTGGTGGAACTTATGAACACCTAATTTTTGACCATGTTTGAATTTATTCCCGCTCACTACTCACTTTCCCCACTTTCTCCACTCACAACCCACTTTCCCCACTTTCCCCACTCAATACTCCACTCTCCCCCGCTCATGTTCCCCACCCATATGCTCTTCCCCTTCACGTACCTCTATAAAAAACACATGCACAGATACAAAGAGGGAGAGGACAGCGGGAGGAGAAAGATGTATACACTAGATATACATTCGATATACACTAGATATACATAAGAGATACCATGGGTATACATTCTATATACACTGGGCAGCCAAAACGACCCCCTATATTCTGGTCCTCTTCATCACCTCCCCACCGTCGAGTCGATCAAATTAGTGGGTTTCCGTCCGATGTTGCTATTTTTGGATTGCTGAGCTCCCATCTATCATTTTGCATATTTTTTTTCACCTTCTAATAAGGGTTTGGAATGAATTATGCTCATGTTAAAGTCTTTGTTTCTAGATCTAGCTTTTGCATTCTTCTACTTCTTTGGATCCAATTAATTCTCGTCCGTAATTAGCATCATGATTCTGGTTACGATTAATGTATAAATCGTTTAGTTTAGTAAAGTAATTTGATAAATAGTGGCTTATGGGGTTTAGAAGTACTTAACTGAATTTTACAAGTATCTTTGGCTTGATTTTCTTTCATTACTAAAAATATCTCAGAGAGTTAAAAGTACTGCATATAGGATCTTTATTATAAAAATGCTTGGTAAATCACAATTAAAATTCTGTAGTTAACAATAGGAAAGTGGAACATGCGTGTAAGGAAAATCGAGAGAGGTTTACTATATTAGGTCTTGTTGATAGGGACCTTTCATTCTATGAGTGTCTTTCTTTTGACTAATGTGTATTTTAGGCAAAAGTAGAAGTATTAAATTGCATAAGGGTGGGGCATGGAACATAATTCAATATTGTGTCATGGTTGTGTTCTTGGTGGGATAATATCTCGTGTACATGTTTGTTTCCGATTGCAATCTTGGCCCAAGGGTGTTAAAATCCTATTGTATCGTTTTTCTCTTATTTTTGTTTAATCAATTAAAGGGTGTGTTTTGTCTTCTGAATGTTTGTTGGAAGCAATCAACTGTTGGACTTGAGTAATTTGCCTTAAGCATACTTGGAACCTCACGATCATGGGTATAATTCCCGTGGTGTAATAGTTACACCTAATTTCAAACTAGTTTAATATGAATATCCATATTTTATTTAGTTGAATAAATTTGGGGCGTGCCATATTAGACAAGACGTAGTATATGGCCCTCGTAAGTTAATTTTTGTATATAGAGGAAGAAAAAGAACACACTTTATCTTTTGCTTAGTTTCTTCCTTTAGGCAATCAAATTGAAAATCCATTTTTTTTTTTTTATTGCTTGTTTTGAAACCTAGAATCATGATATCAAACGAATATTCAAAATATTTTTCTTTGATTTATTGTCAGGATTTCCTCCCTAAAAAAAAAAAATTGCTTGTAGGTTTGCCTTAATAATTTCTCATAGGTCGTTTGTTTCAAAAAGGAGAAGAAAGAGAAGAAAAATATTTGCTCATTAAGCTTGAACATTGAATATAGAAAATTCAAAAAAAAAAAAAGAAAGGAATTTGCTGCTTTTATTTATTTATTTATTTATTTTTCATCATAATAGTCATTAAGATTAAAAAAAAAAAAGTTAGTTTGTTTACTTTATTCCCATTTTTTCAGAACTACACAAAGATCTGATTCTTGCGGGGACATGATGCGTAGACAACCTACATAGGATTCGATCGAATTATTTATTTTTATTATTAAAAAAATGGAAAAAGAGAGAAAAAGAGGTAGAATTGTAGGATGTGAGAAACGAGAAGGAAGAAAAGATCGATAGTCAGAAAGAAAAATGGGAAAGAAAATGAGCGAGCTAGCAAGTGCTAGAAAAGAAAAGAAAAGAGAGGATTGAAATGAACAAATTGGGATGATGCCAAGTGACACTGTGACCCTCAAAGTCATTCTAGAACCGTTAATTGTTGCTAGGTGCATTGCACGCAATGTGATATTTTTAGCTGTTAAATGCCCTAATGCTAACATGATGCCTCCATTTTGTTCCGTTTGTTATCTTTATTGAGTAGAATGGTGGTTGTTTTGTGGTTCTTAAAGTAACTCATCCATACAATACAAGGTCAAATAGCAAGGCAGTCATGGCTGGCAAAAGGTCGAACACAGGTGTTACTGATCCGTCTAAAGGAATTGTTGAATCGGAATCTGAGTTGGAAGAAGAGGTTTTGAGGTTGAAAAGACAAATGGCCGAAATATACCAATCTTGGATTAGTGGGTGTCCTCCACCATCAGTCCCTGATGCCCAACACTATGCTCCAGAACCAATTTTCAAGATTTCGGGTCCATACTCTCATGCTCCTCATTTTGAGCCTCCCAGTAAGACTATGTCACACCTCCTTTTTCCACTAAGGCTTTACTACACCCAGTGAAGGGTATAATAAAAAAGGAGTTTTTTCACTTAAATGACAATCAAGACGGGATTCATTTATTAATTATTCAGAGTCGCCACCTGGGAGATTTATGGTGTCCCAAGTCACCGGTTTTGAGTCCCGAATCGAGGAAAGGGTTTGACTCTGTTTAACAGTCGCGAAACAGAAATCCGGGTAAGGAATTCTGTTAACCCGGGAGAAGGTGTTAGGCATTCCCGAGTTCCGTGGTTCTAGCACGGTCGCTCAACTGTTATATTTGGCTAAAATTTAATTTAATTTTTTTTTACATGTTACTTCACTTGTGCAATTTTTAAAAATTAATTACTGCTTTTTGTCAATTATTTTTATTTAAGAAAGTGAACGTCGTTTAAGAGCATATTTTCGGATCACGTCACATGAAATGCACCCGGATCCTCGACACATTCTTATTCGACGTCTTCGGATTTGGATTTGGGTTACATGAAATGTACACCCGTATTAGGAAGGTTAGTTTATTTTAAATCGCGCCTAAAACGGCTAATGTATTATTATCTTTTGTGAAGGCCGTGAAATTCGCTAAACGGCCTATCCCGTATACTAAGTATTTTAGTAAGTAATTAATGAGAGCCCCGCAATTGTGTATTTTTATTTGGCGAGGCTCATCTCATATTATTAGAAGGCCAATCCTAAAGCAAACTAAATTTTTTTTATTTTTTGTTTGTATCTAAAGGTTAATTAATTCACGAATATAAATTCGGGCCTCAAATTCAAGTCCGAATTCAAACAAAAGGGTAAAACCTTTTAGCTTGAACCCGCTACCTAATTCAAAACCAAACTTTATATCATGGCGTTTAACTTTGCAAGGGCCATGAAAATTTGCTAAATGGCACGCCTCGATTTCTAATTTCAAAGGGTTGTATTCAACTAAGCAAACTACGAATATTCGTAATTATCTTTAAAACTAAATCGAGATCTATTGTGATTGATCTTATAGTTATGGACAAGCATGATGGAAGAGGTGGCTAAAATTCCTTCGCACAATATAGTTTAAATGGGTAAGACAATGGTTTGTGCTTTCATGTTGTGCAAATAGGAAAATAATTTGCCAACAAAGTTATACTCAAGAAAATGAAAACAAGCACCTTTTCCTGTGATTTGCGCCTAGTATTCAAAACTGTAATTGGCAGCACAAGCACAACGATATACTGTATTTTTTTAGGCCTTGACCAACCAAAAGCACATTGGTATATTTTACCAACTTCAAGTTATTTCTTATTTACTTTACGGAGATACAAAATCCATACAATAAACAAGACATTCTATGAGGAGCATATTCAATACTGAAGTTTTAGCTACCAAGGCAATAGCTCTAAACAAAACAACTGGTGATTTCATCCGAAACAGATCAATAGTGCCTTGAATTAACAGAGAAGAATTTTTAAAACAAACGTGATGACTAAACAACTAAATTTACAACACTGATTTTGAATATGACATGAACAAATGACTTGAAACAAGTTTTATAATGTCGCAATTCCACCGAAACAAAATTCTGGATCACTTTTATGCCAAAGACTAGATTCACAAAATCACCAACAACTAGAATCTTACTATAAACTCATGGAGAAGGCAAGTGAATATCCACATACCTATATGCAGAAAACAACTGAGAATCAGCTGAAAATCAGCTTATATATACAAATATAGTACCTCAAATAGCACAACTCAAATTCCTTTCTGAATGTGCAAATATGTGCCAAATCAATCTGATGAAACAATGAGACTTATCCAATTAATTAATTAGCACAAAGGGAAACTGAATGACAATGATTTAGACTCATCGGACAGTCCATAAACTCACAGAGGAAGCTCACTTCATTTAGAGATTAATAATTCAAGTCACGTTTCTCATGTTAGGAAGCTACTACAACAGGTTTACTCACCAATTTAAAGGAATCACTAGTCTTCTCTACTTGAAGTTCATACTTTCTTATCTCAAATTCATAATATCAAATTATTGTTTACCAAAATACTCATATGAACACATGAACTATTAGTACATCAGAGCTGCTGCAAGCCAACAGTGCAGAATTTTTGCGCTTAAAATCATATAACAGGTTGCCTAGACAGCTACAAAACAAGGCAGATTCTCACCAGAGTCGACAGTCCAAATATTGCTTACTATCGATTCAAATTGATGCTCTAACTAGCCTTTTAAAACAGCTCGGAAGAGCAGCAGCTCTTATAGTAGTGAAAAGGCAGATAAGTTTCAACAAGAGAAGGAAAATAGAGCCAATGTGCGCATGCGCAATCAGTGAAACGGTTTAATCACTACCTTGGACTAAATATAACAACAATGAACATAGTATATGCTTTTGAAGATCAACTCGACCATTAACCAACCTATTTCAAGTACAAACTCGGAAGACAAACAAAACTATGCTAAAGAGCTGCTCATGAATGCAACAGATATATAATTCTTAAAATGTTGAGATTAAAATGCACTTTAGCATGAAACAAAAGAGCCAACTGATACACACATCAAACAGAGGCTAGCAAAACGAGTGAACCATGATATTAACCAGTCAGTGAAGAGTCGACAAAATCGATCACAATCTCGGATCGAAACTCAAACAACAACTCTTTAACGATCAAAAATAATCTGTTTCTGCTCAAATCCAGTTTGGAAAAAACAGAGTTATAAGAACAGCTTCAATGTAATTCATGTTTGAATTCCAAAATCGAATCTAAAAATCAACTGTAGTGTTTTCCTTAATATTGATGAACTGAGATAAAATCAAAATAACAATCTAAATCAAAAATCGAGTAGAAGGACAAAACAGAGCAATAACCTAAGCAAAACAAATCTGTATATGTATCATATGAACAGTGCGGACGAAAAGAATCAGTCGCTGAGAAGAATCATCCAATAGAACCACACATAAACAAATTGTAACAACATTTACATTCAAACATGAATTGAAACATAATACAAGTAGTAGAAGAGAATTCAACTCAATTAAAATCGCATAACAGGGAACGAAAGGAACCTGTTGAAGTAAAAATAACAGAAGGAGATTTCAACGACTACTCCACTTCAAGTTCCAGAATCCAAAAAATCAAGCTTCGAAATCGGATAGAAATGTTATTACACCAATTCAAATTGGATTCAGAAGAAGGTCCCTCAAAAAAAAAAACTAAACCCTATCTATTTCTATGAATTTCTCTTCAATTTTCCTCTCAAAATCTTCTCTCAAATCTTCGAAAAATCCTCCTCCCAAGTCTCCGTCGCCTTCCATCTCTATATCGTTGAAGCCTTGCTCAGTGAGGATGATAGAGACACGCTATTTTCGTGTCTCTATCTGATAAGGAAGCCTCCGATAATATCAAGGGAAAAATGGGTTGGGCTCGGTGTGGTGCTCTTTGGGCCTGGGGTTTTGAAAGTATTTTCTAATTTATTTTGGGCTTAGGGGTGTTTTGGCCCAAAATTAATATATTATATTCCCTTTTATATTTGTTTTGTACTTTCCTTCCATTATTTTCACTTGTATTTTTGTATTCGTTTTTTAAATTGTAATATATCATATATATATTTTTGTATTTTCTTGATTTTATAAAATTGAGAGATTAAACTAACAATTAAACTAATTAAAGTCTAAAACTATTTTAATAACGATTTTGTAGCAATTTTCAATTAAAGCAGTAAAATGCTAAAATGAACTATTTTGTGATTTTCTTTAGATTGTTAAAATGAATTAATGCATATTTTTTTTATATTTTTAACATGAGTTATTATGCAACCAATTAATACGAAAAATGCAATAAAATTCCTAAAAATTATAAAATTATTTAATTTGAAACTTTTGGAATAATTTGCTTAGGGTAAAAATCACGTGCTCACAGACTACAAAGCTTGCTAAGACAGTGGAGCAAGATAAGATACCCAGAAAGCTGAAAGGGTTTAAAGTGCCAAAATTTAACTTGTACGACGGGTGTGGAGATCTGGTAGCCCACTTGAGGGTTTATTGCAGTGAAATGAAGAGTGTTGGAGAGAAAGATGACTTGTTGATGGCATATTTCAGTAAGAGCTTGACTGGGGCAGCTTTGGAATGGCATAACCGTCAAGATGTTGGTACGTGGCCTATATTGGGCGACATGGCTCAAGATTTTGTGCGACACTTTCAGTTCAATATAGAGACTGTACCAGACCGCTCCTCCCTATCTCGGATGGAAAATAAGCCCAAGGAAAGTTTTAGGGACTTTTGGCTCAGATGGAACGAACAAGTTGCTCGGGACAGTCCTCCCATTGATAGAAAAGATGTTGCTGAGCCCCGCCAGCGACAAGATCCAATGGGCATTCTTGCTAAATGCTTTCAGCCTCAATATCGATCCCGCGGATATCCTTGTCATCCTCCTCACTGCTACCTATCTCCACAAAACCCCCAAAATCGTACATCACCTTCCCAATACCCCATCTACAATGTATCACTATATGCTCCACATGCACGAGGACCGCAATGGCCCGTACCACACCCACAAATTTCTAACCCACCCCCACAAGCCTATTGAAACCCTCCTGGATTAGGTTTTCGACCCAATCAAGCGTTTAAAAAGGAGAGGTTACAGAGAAAGAAAACATTCACTCCATTGGGAGAGTCATATGCTAGTCTGTTCCAGAGGCTAAGGAAATTGGACATGTTGAAGCCGATTCAGATAAAAATGCCAAACCCTCTTCCAAAGAAGTTTGATTTTTTTCAAAGGTGTGCATATTCCTCAGATGCCCGGGGGCATGACATAGAGAAGTGTCGGCATCTGAAAGGAGCAGTCCAGAAGCTTATTGATGCAGGTGACATTACCGTGCAAAATCTAAATGCAGCAGATACTAGCCAAAGTCCATTACCTGTTCACAATAAGAAGCATATGGAGGACATGATTTGTGTGGAAAAGGGATATAAGAACTATTCAGAGATCCTCGGAGGTACACCTGCCGCAAAGCTTCCAGCGCTGTCACTCTTGGTTTCAGAGGTTGATCATAAGAACGAGCCAACTAAAGGGACCCAAAAGCAATTTGCTAAGGATAGTGAGATGAAGACTTGTGAAGGTTCCAGCAATGCTGATGTTGAACTCGGTGGCTAAGATACCGTGCTTCATAATTGGAAAGATGCTCCATCTCTTGGTTAGCTAGAGAGGAGTCTTGGTGGTTTATTTTGTTGTCATTTCTGTTGTCCGGGTTATTTTCAGGGTTGTAATCCAGATATTGTTTTGTGATTCAAACCTTTCTATCCTTTTATTTTGCCTAGTTTCTTTTTTTTTCTCTTCTCGTAGTAACTCGTTTAGTGTTGTCTAGTGTTGTTCCAGGGTTGTAACCCTAGTTTAGTTTGCTTGTTTGTTGTTCAAACCCTTCACCATCTGTCTAATGCAATTTTATGTTATTTCTAGTCATTTTTGTTTAGTTCTCTTTTCCTTTTATAGTTTTGTTCCTGTTGACTCTAGTGACATGACATGCACACGTAATTCTCAGCCTGGTTTTTAAAAGTCATTTTAGTCATGAAGCAATGAAACAATGTTAAAGATGTAGGGACATTTAAGAGAAATAAGTAAAGGCATTTTGAGATCACTTTAAGCCCGAATTGTGTGAAACTGGGGCAGATAGAACATAAAGAAACCCTAAAGGCAAGCTTGCCAGATTGGCAGGGGTCGTCCGATGTTGCTGTTTTTGGATTGCTGAGCTCTCATCTATCATTTTGCAGATTTTTTTTCACCTTCTAAGAGGTATGTAAGCTTCATCTTGATAAGGGTTTAGAATGAATTATGCTCATGTTAAAGTCTTTGTTTCTAGATCTAGCTTTTACATTCTTCTACTTCTTTGGATCCAATTAATTCTCGTCTGTAATTAGCATCATGATCCTGGTTACGATTAATGTATAAATCTTTAGTTTAGTAAAGTAATTTGATAAATAGTGGCTTATGGGGTTTGAAAGTACTTAACTGAATTTTACATGTCTCTTTGGCTTGATTTTCTTTCATTACTAAAAATATCTCAGAAAGCTAAAAGTACTGCATATACAATCTTTATTATGAAAGTGCTTGGTAAATCACAATTAAAATTCTGTAGTTAACAACAGGAAAGTGGAACATGCGTACAATGAAAATCGAGATAGGTTTACTGTATTACGTCTTGTTGATAGGGACCTATCATTCTATGAGTGTCTTTCTTTTGACTAATGTGTATTTTAGGCAAAAGCAGAAGTATTAAATTACATAAGGGCGGGGCATGGAACAGAATTCGATATTGTGTCTTGGTATGTGTTCTTGGTGGGGTAATATCTCGTGTACATATTTGTTTCCGATTGCAATCTTGGCCCAAGGGTGTTAAAATCCTACTGTATCGTTTTCCTCTTATTTTTTGTTTAATCAATTAAAGGGTGCATTTTGTATTGTGAATGTTTGTTGGAAGCAATCAACTGTTGGACTTGAGTAATTTGCCTTAAGCATACTTGGAACCTCACGATCATGGGTATAATTCCCGTGGTGTAATAGTGACACCTAATTTCAAACTAGTTTAATATGAATATCCATATTTTATTTAGTTGAATAAATTTGGGGCGTGCCATATTAGACAAGACGCAGTATATGGCCCTCGTAAGTTAATTTAGAAATCTTTTGGATAGAATAAATCGAGGTGCATCGGGTTAAACAAAAAATGACAATTGCATGGACCTCGTTTAATTAATCTTGTTTTGATACTTAGTAATCGAGGCATGCCATTTAGCAAAATTCGATGGCCCTCACTAAAGTTAAAACGCGTAGTTGTTTTAGGCGCGTATTTTAATAATCTTACCTTCCTAAACCCGGGTGCGCATTTTATGTAACCCAAATCCAAATCCTAAAACGTTGAATAAGATGTGTTTTGGAATTCATGTGCATTTCATGCGACGCGATCCAAAGACATCTTTTAAACGACGTTCAATATTCTTTAAAATTGAATAAAAGCAGTTAAAAGTTAAAATTTGCACATAGGTTAAAAATGTACTAAAATCAGATAATTAAACCGAATATAACAATTGAGCAACCGTGCTAGACCATGGAACCCGGGAATGCCTAACACCTTCTTCCGGGTTAACAGAATTCCTTACACGGATTTCTGGTTCGCAGACTGTTAAACAGAGTCAATATTTTCCTCGATTCGAGATTCAACCGGTGACTTGGGACACCATAAATCTCCCAAGTGGCGACTCTGAATCTTTTATTAATAATCTTGTTTCGATTGTCCTTTAATTGGTAAAACTCTTTTTACCCTCCTTCCGGGTGTGTAGTGAAAAAATGAGGTGTGACAGAACTCATAAAGGACGTTGGATTTTTTGGTGTTCGGATCTGATCTCATATTCGATGGCCAATGTACCTTTGTTCTAAGTTTCTCAAGAGCATAGACTAATTTTGTAGGTGATACACAAACATTATAAGTAGATAATAAAGGGACCATACCTCTTGCATTATGATGAGTCCCTATTCTTGGCATGAATAGTCCTTCTTCATAATGGGAGGAAGGTACAGCGCCCACCCTGATATATACGGCTGGTGTCGTTCCATATAGGCTTGCGAAACCAGATGATCTTTTCTATGTTGTGTCTCTGCTCTTTTCTGGATTCGACTTGTACCAGGGTTAGCTGGTGAGTTGGTCATTTGAGGTCGTCCTCGTCTACTATGATCTCACCATAGTAAGCATTATGGATTTTGTCCCAAGTGGTTGGAGGATACATCATCAATCGGCTCAATAGATTTCTAGTTGCTCTTGAACCATCTCTACTCAGATCATTCTAAAAAGATACGACCGCCATCCCTTCAGATACGTTCAGCAAAGTCATACTTTCCCTGTTGAACCGGGCAAGGAAGTCCCTTAATCCCATGCTAAAGGACTGTTTAATAGAAAATATGTCATTTGCTCTTACTTCGGTCTTCTTGGCTCCAGCATGGGCAGTTACGAACTTATTAACCATTTCCTCGAAAGTTTCTATAGGGCGGGCTAGTAGCTGTGAATACCACACCAATGCCCCTTCCGTAAGGGTTCTCCAAACTTCTTCAGAAAAATAGAGGATGATTATTCCGTGGCAAGGTCGTTGCCTTTCACGGTGGTGACGTAATGAGTCACATGATTGTCAGGATCGGTCGTTCCATCGTATATCCTGAGATAGGGCAGAATTTTGAAATTCTTTGGTATGGCATGCAGGGATACACCATCGTTGTATGGCTGTTCTACGAACATGTCGGTGTCCCTTTTTGGCACCAGCTTAGGGGCGCCCTATATCTTGTCAACTCGTTCTTGATGTTGTTTCATCTGGTCTTGGAGTGCCTTGTTTTCATTCTCCATTTCTTCCATCCTTTTTATAATGACAATGAGGGAGTTGTCACCTGCATTGTTAGTAATATTGTGAGTCATACCTATCATTGGAGGGTTTGGTCGGTTGCACTGCTTGTCCGTTTATTGTATCACGTAAGCTTTTGCGATTTTTGCAATCATGCCTAGAGCAGGTTTGTTAAGGACGCTCGCTAGTGTGGTCAGCCATGCTTCAAGGAGTTTTTTCACAGCTGGGGGCATCCTACTTTTACAAACGTAGAGGTCCTTTATCCGCTGGGTTTTGTTATGCTGCAGTATGGGGGAGGCGACCTTTCTCTCCTAGGGGGACATGTCCTCACGTCCCGCCTACTGTTTCACAACTTTCGTTGATAACATTCATGAGGTTGGTTAGGAAGTAACTTGTTATTTTTATCCTTTCTCCTTGATTACTTGACATATGGGGTTCTGTATGCACAGAGAAAGGATACCTCGGGGTTTTTTCAATGTTAGTGACTCGCGCTGATTGTAGATCTAGAGAAAACTATAAATTTAACTAAGAAATCCCCACAGACAGCGCCAAATTATTTGATAAAAAATTATAGATCTTGGTTCGAATAATTAAATTAATATTAATGAGAGTCAATCTTAGCTAATAATAATATCCTCAAGATGAATTCCTCAAAAGTGTAATAAATACCACGTAGGAATATTTAAATAGTAGCGGCAACTAGGGTTGTTCTTTTGGATCGGATATCCAAAATTCGAACCAATCCGTTCAATTTCAGATTTTGGATTTCAGATTGTATCGGATTTCGTATTGTATTTATTAAAATTTGAAATTTCGAATCAGATTCGGATTGGTATTATTTTAATATGAACCGATCTAAAATTCGAAATCCGAAATCTGAAATTGTTAGGGCATGTATAAATAATAAACTTTAATTTCAGATAGTTAGTACTTCTTTTACATTTTCCTCAAAGTTATTACTGTGATGACCCGGCCGGTCGTCTTAAGAATTAACGCCCCGATCCCCTATTAACTGCTTTTCCCGTGTTTGTTTCTACTATTGTGAGTTGCTGGGAGGATTTATTTGGAGTTTCAGAGAATTTTTGGGACACTTAGTCCCTAAATGAGAGCTTAAGCTTTAGCAATTTGACCATAGTCGGAACAGTATGAAGACGACCTCGGAATGGAATTATGATGGTTTCATTAGATCTGTTGGGTGCTTTTGGGTTTAGGAGTGTGTTCAGATTGTGTTTTGGAGGTCCGTAGCTAATCATTATGAGTTCTTGGTGATGTCTTTTGGGCTAACCAATGCCCCAACAACGTTCATGCATTTGATGAACAACGTGTTCCGGCCGTATCTCGACTCGTTTGTCATAGTCTTCATTGATGATATTCTGGTGTATTCGCGGAATGCGGAGCATTTGAGAGTTCTGTTATAGATATTGAGGGAGGAGAAGCTTTATGCAAAGCTCTCCAAGTGTGAGTTTTGGTTGGTTCTGTGGCATTCTTGGGGCACGTGGTGTCCAGCGAGGGTATTCAGGTTGATCCAAAGAAGACAGAGGGTGTTCACAGTTGGCCCAGACCATCCTCAGCCACAAAGATTCGTAGTTTTCTTAGTTTGTCGGGTTATTATCGCCGATTTTTTTAGGAGTTTTCATCTATCGCATCGCCCTTGACCAAGTTGACTCAGAAAGGTGCTCTATTTGTATGGTTGGATGAGTGTAAGGATAGCTTTCAGAAGCTCAAGACAGCCTTGACCACAGCACCAATGTTAGTATTGCCATCAGCTTCAGATTCTTATACCGTGTATTGTGATGCTTCGCGAGTTGGTATTGGGTATGTGTTGGTGCAGGAGGGTAGAGTTATTGCTTATGCTTCTCGTCAGCTGAAGCCTCATGAGAAGAACTACTCTGTTCATGATTTGGAGTTGGCTACCATTGTTCACGCGTTGAAGATTTCGAGGCATTACTTGTATGGTTTATCTTCTGAGGTGTTTACTAATCATCGTAGCCTCCAGCACTTGTTCAAGCAGAAGGATTTCAATTTGAGGCAGCAGAGATGGTTGGAGTTGCTAAAGGACTATGATATTACTATATTGTATCATTCGGGGAAGGACAATGTGGTGGCCGATGCTTTGAGCCGAAAGGTAGTGAGTATGGGGATTTTGGCATATATTCTAGTTGGGGAGAGACCTCTTGCAGTTGTTGTTCAGGCCTTAGCCAATCGTTCGTGAGGTTAGATATTTTGGAGCCCAGTCGGGTGTTGGCTTGGGTAGTTTCTCTATGAGGCCCCGTGAAAATTTCCACTCAAAACCCGAATCTCATAGTGCCAAGTTAGGACCCTTTGAGTTGATCACTGCATTAAAAATTCAAGAAATAATGTTTTCCAGAAAAGCGCAATTCTGCGGTCGAGAATGCAGTCGCATTTCAGGTATGCAGACCGCATATTCACCGCAAAGTGAGTCTGTGTGTTAGTCAAATTTGAGGTAAAAAATACGGTCCATTATGCGATCGCATAACTGATATGCAGACCGCATAGTCGTCGCATAATTTCCTTGGGATTTTGTAAAGGGCAGTTCTGCGGTGCATTATACGATCGCAGAATGGGTATGCAGACCGCATTTCTGCCGCAAACCCCGACAGAATGTTCAGATTTTGGGAACACTTTTACGGTCCATTCTGCGGGCCGCATTTCCACTTTGCGATCGCAAATGAGATCGTAGACCTGACTCGGGCTCCAATTTTCTAAATTTTAAACCCGACCCCCTATCGATATATTCGGTGTTATAGCTCATTTTGAGCATATTTTCTGATGCTTTTAGAGAGAGAGAGAGAGAGAGAGAGAGAGAGAGAGAGAGAGAGAGAGAGAGTCTTAGAGAGTGAAAGTGCTTCCCATCAAATTACTCCATGAAACCTTACTAAAACAATGAAGATAATCAAGTGAAGACACCTAACTCTTCGTCCCAAGAGGTAAGACTTCATCACCTCATCTCTTATTTCTATACTTAGCTATAAGGAGTCATTAGTGAAGTAATTTATGGGTATAAGAATGAATTTCTTGCATGTATATCACACCATAGAATATTGGAAGGTAGTAAACTAAAAATAAGGAAATTGGGGGTATAAAATGATAGAAATTCCTCTCGGAAAGGGCCTAAGATCACAATGCACCTTTAGTGTTTGATGATATGCTCAAACCAAGCTAGAATCTCAATCTCGTCTCTGATTCTCGGTTCAATTTGTAATTCTTACATAATAGACCGAAATGCTAAGAGTTTCGAAATTTTGAAAAGAGTAAGGAAATCTATATTGAGCTATGTATGGCTAAAACCCCCTTTTATTAGAAATTAAGCTCCGTTGGCGTTTACGCAAATGTGGTAAGACTAGAATTTGTTGATGTAGCGATTGTCATTTCACATGAATTGGTTTGCAATTATATACATATCTACATGAAGAATGTGCCTCAACGTGTGTAACAAACTATCCTTGATATTTAAAGATGTGTGAAGAATACAAATCATGTGTTGACATGCCTAGGCTATAATCCAAGATTAAAATTGAGATGGTCATGCTAACTATGTGAAATCTTACTTATATTTGCCACTTAAATTGTTTCTGTATGTGCCTATGATCACAAATTGCAAGACGGACATTGAAAACAGAAAAGATGTGATAATTGTGGCCCTAAGTGCCAATGAATGGATATGATATAAGTGAAATAAATATTCAAGCAAGATGATTGATGAGGAAGGAACAACGCCTAGGTAAGGCGGCCTAGTCGATCGGGTCATGATCGGACACCATGCCGCACACATGGTGATGATGTGCTAATGTTGAATCTCGGAAAAGGGAAAAGGAATGTTGATTGAGTTATATGTCTCAAATGAGGCAACCTAGCCGATCGGGTCGTGATCGGACTCCACTCAAGATAGCGGTGGTATTGAGAACAGTGGTGAACATATGAATGTAATGCCCAAACTAAGTTATGGAAATTGTGTGAAAGATTATATGGTTCGTCTATTCGATGATGTGGTGTCCGGTTAAAACCTTTGGTTTATTCTTGTGATTTCCTTGATCTTGCTTGATAGTTCTTTCTAGTAAAATGGTATTTAGTTATACATACTAGTACTATTCCATGGTACTAACGTCCCTTTTGCCGGGGGTGCTAAATTTTTAAATGAATGTAGTTGGCTCCATAGCGGATAGTGTCAATCGTGTGTAGCAGAGCATCCTTCTTCTCAAGATCTTGGTGAGCCCCTTTCTCCTTCAAGGGGCTATATTGCACATCTCTTATTACTCTCACTTTTGAGGTATAGCCGGGGCCTTGTCGCCGGCATTGTCATATTTACCTTTTATATCCTTAGAGGCTCCGTAGACATATATGTGGGTTATGTGTGGGTATTGGATGGGAGTACTAACTATGTTGTAATTCTAGCTCTCGCTTCTTTAAAGTATAAATGTATGGAATTTTGGAACCTATCTATGATTTAAATGTTGTGGTTTAAAACGAACTAACAATGTAGAATATGCTATCTTTCCACGTCTAAATGAATGTATGAAATCATGGTTTCCTTATTCATATTGATTTGGGTAGGTAGTGGTTAATAAGGCTTGTTTAGTTAGGTTCACTTGACTGGGTGCCGGTCGGGCCTCCCGAAGTTGGGGCGTGACATTCTCGGCCTTCCTTATATGATCACATCAGAGAGCGCCAGTATGATGATCCTTATTTGCTTGTCCTTAAGGACAAAGTTTAGCACGATGATGCTATAGATGTGACTATTAGTGGTAATGGGTATTGCAGATGTAGGGCCAGATATATGTTCCCAATGTAGATGGGCTTCGGGAGTTGATTCTGGAGGAGGCCCATAGCTCGCGGTATTCCATTCATCTGCGTGCCGCGAAGATGTATCAAGATCTAAGACAAAATTATTGGTATAGGAGAATAAAGAAAGACATTGTGGGATTTGTAGCTCAGTGTCTCAATTGTCAGCAGGTGAAATATGAGCATCAGAGACCGGGTGGCTTGCTTCAGCGGATGGATGTTCCAGAGTGGAAGTGGGAGCGGATCATCGTGGACTTTCTAGTGGGGCTCCCACAGATTTTGAAGAAGTTCGATGCTATTTTGGTGATTATGGATCGGCTGACCAAGTCCACACACTTCATTCCTGTATGTACTACTTATTCTTCAGAGCGGTTGGCGGAGATCTATATTCGGGAGATTGTTCGTTTGTATGGTGTCCCAGTTTCCATCATTTCAGATAGGGGCACTTAGTTTACTTTGCAGTTTTGGAGGTTTGTGCAACGAGAGTTGGGTACTCATGTTGAGTTGAGCACAACTTTTCACCCTCAGACAGACGGGCAGTCCGAACGCACTATTCAGATATTGGAGGACTTGTTGCGCGCTTGAGTCATTGATTTCGGAGGGTCATGGGATCAATTTCTACTGCTCGCAGAGTTTGTTTATAACAACAACTACCAGTCGAGTATTCAGATGGTTCCATATGAGGCTTTGTATGGGAGGCAATGTAGATCTCTAGTTGGTTGGTTTGAGCCGGGCGAGGCTAGGCTTTTGGGGACAGATTTGGTATAGGATGCTTTAGACAAGGTGAAGGTAATTCAGGAGAGGCTTCGTACACCGCAGTCGAGACAAAAGAGTTATGCGACCGGAAGGTTCGGGATGTGTCTTACATGGTTGGTGAAAAGGTTTTGTTGAAGGTTTCACCCATGAATGGTGTTATAAGATTTGGGAAAAGGGTAAATTGAGTCCTTGGTTCATTGGGACTTTTAAGGTACTTAGGAGGATTGGGGAGGTGGCTTATGAGCTTGCTTTGCCACCCAGCTTGTCGAGTGTGCATCCGGTATTTCATATTTCTAAGCTCCGGAAGTATATTGGGGATCCGTCTCATATTTTGGATTTCAGCACGATTCAGTTAGATGGTGATTTAACTTATGATGTGGAGCCAACAACTATTTTGGAGTGTCAGATTCGAAAGCTGAGATCAAAGGATATAACTCCAGTGAAAGTGCAGTGGAGGGGTCAGCCCGTGGAGGGGGCTACCTGGGAGACCGAGTAGGAGACGTGTAGCAGATATCCTCACCTGTTTGAGGCTTTAGGTATGTTTCTTGACTCGTTCGAGGACGAGCATTTGTTTAAGAGGGGGAGGATGTGACGACCCGGCCAGTCGTCTCATGATTTACCGTTCCTTTTTCCCCATTTATGCTACGTATTGCTTTGTTTATCGGTTCTATGTTTGATCGGGTTGGCTGGCTCGAGTTCGGAAAGGTTTTGGTAAGGTTTGAGACACTTAGTCTCTTTTGAGGAAGCTTAAGTTGAAAAAGTCAACCGGATGTTGACTTATGTGTTAGAGGGCTCGGATGTAAATTTCGATGGTTCGGATAGCTTCGGGAGGTGATTTGAGACTTAGGAGCGTAATCCGAATGTGTTTTGAAGGTCTGTAGTAGATTTAGGCTTGAATTGACGAAGTTGGAATTTTGGCCTTTTTTCGGTTGATAGGTGAGATTTTGATATAGGGGTCGCAATGGAATTCCGGGAGTTGCAGTAGTTTTGTTGTGTCATTTGGGATGTGTGTGCAAAATTTCAGGTCATTCGGACATAGTTTGATAGACTTCTTGATCAAAAGCGAAATTCGAAAGATTTTGAGAACTTTAGGCTTGAATATGATGTGTTTTGGTTGATTCGATGTTGTTTGAGGTGTTTTGAAGATTTGTATTAGCTTGAATAGTGGTATAGGACTTGTTGGGGCTTTTGGTTGAGGTTCCGGGGGCTTTTAAGTGATTTCGGATGGTTGGCGGAAAGTTTGGAAGTTGGATGTAGCAGCTGAAGTGTTGTTGCTGCTGTCATAACCACATTTGCGGTTGGGAGGCAGCAGGTGCGACCCCCGCAGATACGGAAGACGAATCACAGAAGCAAAAAAAGTGCTTTATGAAAATTTCCCTTATTATTATAGATAGAAGATAAAAAGAGCTCGGACGCATGAAATACATTAGGAAACAAATGAGTAAAAAATTGAGTAAAAAGAAACTTGGTTAAATTTTTTGAATCGTGAACAAGCAAGCTAATTAATAGCCTGTTTGGCCAAATTTATTTTTGGTCAAAAGTATTTTTTTTGTTGCCAAAAATACTTTTGGCCAAAAATTGAGGTGTTTGGCCAAACTTTTGGAAGGAAAAAAATATTTTGAGGAGTAGCAGAAGCAGTTTTGGAGAAGCAGAAAAAAGTAACTTCTCTCCAAAAATACTTTTTTGAGGACCACTTTTGAGAAAAATATACTTAGAAACAGTTTTTTAAAGCTTGGCAAAACACTAATTGCTGCTCAGAAGTATTTTTCAAACTAATTAGCCAAACACAAACTACTTCTTACCAAAAATACTTTTGAGAAAGTACTTTTGAAAAAAAAAACACTTCTAAAATAAGCTTATTTTTGCGGGCCAAACGGGGTATAAATATTCTAAGAATATCCTTTTGACTGTATTGGTGGTGGGCGCAGCACACGAGTGGGTCTCGTTTGTCGTTACTCCAGCTGCCGCTGAATCCTTCTTTTTCTTTATTGCACTATTATTATATTATTACTCTTGTTTTAATAGCCGACCTTTTTCTTTCTCTTTTATGACCTTTTGACAGCCGACTATTGAATCCCATTTAGAATTTAAGGTTTACACTTCAATCTTTAAGGTTATTAGTCTTAAATTTATTATGTTTTTAAAATTATATATTTATAACTTATTATTTATAATTTATTGTAGTTTTTGTTAAATTTTTGTATATAACTTTGTAGTTTACGTCAAAAGTATTTGGTTCATGGTTCAGATGAACTAATACAACAAAGTTCATCAGTCTTTGTAGGCGGTGAAGCCAGAACTTTTATCAAGAGATATCAAAATATAAAAAATTAAATATACTAAAAAGTTAAGAGCATATGATAAGTATACTTAAAATATAAGAATTTATTTAGCAATGCAATATAATCTTTCGGCGAAGGGGTGTCAATCCTTGGCACTGTTTGTGAGTAGGATCCTTTCATTTTTAATTAAAGAATTCAAGTTCGAGCCTATAATTTTTTTTGAAATATACTCCTTTTAACTGGATCCAAAGCACATTAGAACACGATAAATACTTATTCATACTAATGTTTACCGTAAGTTGTATTAACATAATATGGTTAGAGTGATTTAACGAAATAATAATAAAGCAGGCTAATTAACAATAATTAAGTAATAGAACTGTATGTGCAAACACCTCATATGTATAGTATTGATTTTGTATAAATATCTGACAAAATAAATACTTGAAAAAGAAGAGAATACGTCCATTGAGGGTGACGAGAGCAGTGACAAAAACATAGTGTCACATGGGAGACAATGTTCCACGTTGCATCTTCTTATTGGACAGTACTCTTTCTTCTGGTCTTATGGCTGCGGTCAGCCTATTACACAAAACCCCACACCCCCACTAGACGACTCTTGCTCACCAAGCAACTTTATGAAAAATACTAATTATTTTTTTATTTTGATAAAAAATAAGTAGTCATTTATATAATCAAGAAAAAATATAATTTAACTTTATAAAATTATTCTTATATACATATGCTTAAAAGTTTTTTTACTCCTCATATTAAATATTTAATTAAGGATAGTTTAGTAATACTAGGTAATTTTATATAAAATTTAATATTTTCTTAATGGGCGTGCTAAAAGCAAATTGGTCACTTATTGTGGATCGGAGTAAGTAATAATTTGAATAAAGTAACATTGAAAGGTTAGTGTTTGAATTTTTGGTCACAAAATATTTAGCTAACGTTTGGATATAAATTTAACTAAAATTTGAAAAAATTAAAGATAAGATGCAAAATAGTATTTGGAAGTTAAAACTATATTTCAACATGCAGTTTATTCCAAAAGAAGTTTTAAAGTTTTTTGAGTAACAAATTTCAACGAGTTAAAAACCAGTCTAAACCACATCTTCATAAACTGCACAAAAGTTAGTCACAACCAAACAATGTTTTCAAAAATAATATATATATATATATATATATATATATATATATATATATATTAAATAAAAACTTATGACTAAACGAGAGCTTAATTTGAAATATAAAAAGTCAAAGTATTTTCATATTCCATTAGTTATTTTAAAGAATCATTCAATGTTCCAAGTTCATTTAACCAACAACAATAATAAATTTAGTGTATCCTCATAAAGTGGGATATGGGGAGTATATTATTTACGCAGAACTTTCCGTTATAATATCAAAATACAATCAAACTTCTCTATAATAGACTCGTTTGTTTCGAATATTTTTGGATGTTATAGTGAAGTGTTGTTAAGAGAACGCATATTATAACATAACATGAAAATTAGTTCCGAAAAAGCTTAGCTTTTATAGTGAAATGTGAGTATTATATAAGGATGTTGTTACAGGGATCTACGGTATAACTTATACAAAGACTTGTTTCTTTAATTCTAACGAACATTCTCAAATAAGTAACTAAAATAACTTATGAAAAGGCTAAGATATTTTAAAATATTATTTTACTTATAAAATAAGAAACAAATAAAAAATACTCTGTCGACATGAATATGTCCCACTCTACAGCACGTTTTAGTTTTATTATTATTATTACACATACGACCAGTTTCAATCCACCACGTGCTATTTGGTCCCCTCTTTTTTACCTATATATATACACTCACACCCCCAAATACTCTACGGTCAAAGCAACTGAAACAAACAAATCCTTATACACAGTTCTCAAAAAGCAGAAATTTAAGAGAAAAAGGAAAGGGAAAACAAAGGAAAAGGAAAGTAGAAGAGTGAAATATTGAAGGAAATGATCAAAGGCGTACACAGAAATCAGCAGCAATTGGAATTACCAGCGGGATTTAGATTCCATCCAACGGATGAGGAATTAGTTCAACATTACTTGTGCCGTAAATGCGCTGGGCAGCCAATCTCTGTTTCAATTATAGCTGAAATTGATCTTTACAAGTTTGATCCTTGGCAATTACCTGGTAATTTTGTTCTCTCATTTCTCTTCTTCTTTCATATTCTAGGTATAGAAAGAACAGATTAATTGACTTATTTTAGATTAATTGAGTTTTTCAATCTTCCGATTTGGGTTTTGGGATAGTAGGATGATTATATACTAGTAAGTTGAGTGACCTTCTGCAAGAATTTCTACTGGTTTATATTTGTGAATAAAATGGTTTTATTTCAAAATTTGTTCTGGAATTTTAATTATTTTAAAGGAAATTCAGTTTTTTTTTACCGAATAATATTTGAAATAATAAATTTTTGACTGTCAATTGGAGTTCTTTACACAAATAGGAGTAGCTGGTAAATTCTCTATTTACTTTTTGAAGCTGGTATGCATAAATTATATATTTCTAATTTTTTATGATTATATAATATCTTATACAATTAGATATTTCTATAACAACTATCTCTACTTAATATTCATTTAAGTTTTTTTCGGGATCGATTTTTTTATTGTTACAGTATATGTACTCTATAACAGTAATTAATTATAAAAGCCAATAAATATTGGAACAATGAAACTCTTATCCAGAGATTTGACCGTACTTCTGTCGGTTATTTTAAATTTTAGCAGCTCGCCGGCTATTTAGATTAATTTTTTCTAATAAATAATTTGTACTATTTGATAAATGCAGAGAAGGCTTTGCACGGTGAAAAGGAATGGTATTTTTTCTCACCAAGAGATAGAAAATATCCGAACGGTTCACGGCCGAACAGAGCGGCCGGAACCGGTTACTGGAAGGCAACCGGAGCTGATAAGCCAGTGGGAAAGCCCAAGACTTTAGGGATAAAGAAGGCGTTAGTGTTTTACGCTGGAAAAGCACCTAGAGGAATTAAAACCAATTGGATAATGCACGAATATCGACTCGCTAATGTGGACCGGTCCGCTGGCAAGAACAATAATAACTCGAGGGTAAGCATTCTTAAATTCAGGATTTAAATTTTATAGGTCTTAATCCAAAATTTTATTATTATAATCGAAATTTGTTATTTGTACTTATTTAGTTAACTTTTTGCAGCTTGATGATTGGGTATTGTGTCGTATATACAACAAAAAGGGCACACTTGAGAAGTATTACAATGTGGATAACCAGGAGCATTTGGGAATTGAAGAAGTTGAGGAAGAAGAGGAAAAACCAAAAATTTTACCATTTTCACAAAGTAATGAGTTGATGGCACAATTAGCACCATCGCCGATGCCACCGCGGCCACAGTCGATGCCAACAAATGACTACTTTCACTTCGAAACGTCTGAGTCGATGACTAGAATGCATACAACAAACTCGAGCTCTGGGTCGGAGCATGTTTTGTCGTCGTGTGACAAGGAGGTCCAAAGTGCTCCCAAATGGGACCACCTCGACTATGCCCTTGATTTCCAGCTAAATTATTTGGATAGCTTCCAGTATGACCCTTTCGAGCCCCAAATGCAACAACAAAATTGCAACATTGATCAGTTCAATTCTTTTCAAGATATGTTCGTATACATGCAGAAACCTTATTAAACTGGCGCGAATCAGAATTAGTATAAGTCACTGAATTCTGAATTCCAAATACCCCTACTAATTGTATAATCATTGGATTTAACTGATTNAGGGGGGGGGGGAATGGGGATGGTGAAATGTAGAAAATGCAAGTCAAATTTGGTGGGCTATAGCTCAAGTGAACCTTGACAAGCATAACCTATGTTGAAGGCTTATGGGGATGGTGAAATGTAGAAAATGCAAGTCAAATTTGGTGGGCTATAGCTCAAGTGAGCCTTGACAAGCATGGCCTATGTTGAAGGCTTATGGTAGGTACATGTAAAACAAATGAAAATTTGTTAATATCAAAGTTATCATTCTTCAAATCCATTGATTACGATTTCTGCACAAGCTAATCTCAGATTATTAAGGGTTGTGTGATTAAAAAAATAATTATATAGGAATATAACACATGTATTGTTATAAAGTGAACAATCAATACATGAAATTTTATGTATGAGTTGCAACACCAAACACATGAATTTTTTTATGCATGTATTCACGTACAAAAAATTAAGTGTTATATCGTCGTACTTCAAATACTTTCAAGTCACATAAATTGAATAAGCTTTTAAAAGTTGTAATGTGAGAGATCGGCTCTCTTTATCCTTAATTAGAAATTTCTAGAAATTTCGAATTCAAACTGAGAATAAAAAATATAATTAGACGAATCCAAATTAATTGAGACCATAGAACAATACTAGAAGTCTAGAACTGAGCGAAAATCTAAAACAAAAAACATAAATATGAGTGAAGAGTTCTCATGAATGGCCAACTAATACGTAAATTTTGACCCACTATGCTGTTTGGTTTGTTATTTAATAAATAATAACAAAAGAGATATGAATAAAAAATGGTGGAAAAATAAATGGAGGGATGACCCGTGACCCGGTCCGGTCTATAGCCCGTTTTTCTTTCCCAGATTAATTTAAATTCGTTTTAAATTTTCCGCAAAAATTTCCAACAACCATGACTGTTCTGAAAGGTTGCAAACCTCTTCAGAAGGTCACACCTGTTCCAACAGCCATGACTGTTCTGAAAGGTTGCAAATCTCTTCAGAGGGTCGCATCTGTTCCAACAGCCATGACTATTCTGAAAGGTTGCAAACCTCTTCCGAAACATCACCGAGTTAGCTATAAATAGACCTTCAAATCTTAGAANGGGCTCGATTTGTTCCTATAAAGTTTTTCCAGAATTTATTTTGAAGAAGTTTACTATTTTCGGAATTTAATTTCTACTAACTTTCTGTTTCTGTTTTCAGAAAGATTATTATTTAATTTACAGTAATACAGATAAATAACAATCTTAAGGAAATTATTGGAAATCGGTTGATAGAGAAGAAAACCAGTGTGGTAATATTTGTTTGTTACTGCTGAGAGAGACGAAATAAGTGATGGAATTGAAAATGTAGTTTTCTCCTATTCGTGCACTTTCTCGCCAATATATGGTGTGTTCACTTCAACAGTAGATTAACATGAGAACATTCTTGAAATATAACCATGGCAATCACTGGTTAATTATATGCTTTGAAGACAAGGAAAAATTATTGCCTTGACTAACATTGGATTCACAAATATAAGTATTTGAATATTGCTAAAGCATAATCAAAATTTATTGACATGGAAAACTAATATCTCATGGTCCATAAATCAATGAGTGGCAAGGGGTCGGCGTGAGTTCAATGGAATTTTCAACCAAAATGAAATGACGTTGTTGAAACTAATGTCGTGGTTGTTCGAATAAATTTTGTCCATTGAATTTGTTTCATCGTTCTGTTAGCATGTGGAAATCCATGATAATTTCCAATTCACATAAATTTCTTGTCATGATAATGGTAACGTTGGGCGTACACCGCAAAACCGGGAAAGTCGTAACGTTTGGACATAATTTTTTAGTAAATTGTATTGCCACACGATCTTTACTAATAAGTGTGCACAAAATTGTGCTCATGTATACCT
>MU763888.1:78192-96050 GCA_026770625.1 Nicotiana glauca | reverse complement strand
CAAGCATAGTTAGTTTTCAACTGTTTATTTATTTTCAATCTTGTCTTCGTGGTGATATTAAACAAATACAACTAAGCCTTAGTTCTTTGTGGGATTCGACTTCGAACTTTTAGACTAGATTATATATGTAGCGACCGCTTATCCTTTTTAGGACTAGAGTTGGGCGTGATCAAATTTTGGGGCGTGATCATGGTTCTTTGAAGACGTGGATCTCATGGGTGGAGAAAGATGCTTGAATGTTGGGATGATATTGAACACAAAATAATATGACAGCCAAGGATAGGTTCTTCACTGTTTTGGTTTGATAACTAGACAAGCTTGGGATCATTGTACTTTGTTACTCCTTCAGATTTCTACTGTAATGAATCTGCCATAACGTTATTATACGATAGTAGATGGCTCGTTGGATAAAGGTAGCTTACTGGATATTCTTCCTCAAGAGTTAGCACTGCATGTATTTGAGAACATCAACCTCCTGTACTACATAATGAATTGGATAGACCATACTGGACGTTGGATACTAGGGGCAACCTCAATGTTAAAACTATCTGGGACGATATTAGAAGGAGAAGAGATTCTAGTGTTTCTTACAAACATATATGGATGAGAGGGTTGCCTTTTAAGATTGCTTTCTTCATGTGGAAGGTTTGGAAAGGCAATTTACCTTTTGTTGACTATTTTAGAAGACTGGGATATTTCATGCCATCCAAATGTTGGTGTTGTATTAATCCATCAGAGGAAACAATGTCACATGTACTCTTTAGATCATATGCAGCTAAGACAATATGGCAGTATTTTCTCTCAAATGCAGACATTAATACGAAAGGATTGTCGATGCGGAAAACAATCCTAAAATATTGGGAAGCTCAGGTGGTACCTAGATTAAAGCCTATACTCTAGGCTTTACCTTCGATTATAGTGTGGGGACTTTGTAAAATAAGGAATAGATATACGCATGGGGAGGCAGAGATAGTAAGTAGGGTGATTTACTAGATCTCATCTATACTACAAGATTTGGTAAGACTAAGAAAACCATGTTTACAAAATGTTCCTCATAAATGGCCAGATTTACTACATTTAATGGAGCATTACATGCCAAAGTTGAAGGTGACGAAGGTCTTATGGGAGTTACCTGAACTAGGATGGGTAAAGGTGAATACTGATGGCGCATCAAGGGGAAATCTGGGAAGGAGTTCTTTTGGTTTTGTGTTGAGAGATGAATACAGTGATATCCTGCATGCACAAGGAAAGGAGATCCATGAAGGGAAGAATACTGAAATTGAAGTTGTGGCTATGCTAGAAGCACTAAAGTACTGTGTGTAACATAGTAACACACACTTTATGCTCCAAACAAATTCCATGATGTTGAAGAATATGGTGGAGGGAATTTGGATGTACCATGGATAATTGCAACACAGGTAGAGAAGATCAAAGATATTATGGGGAGATGCATCATAAGGATATCACAAATTATGAGAAAGGGAAATAAACTAGCAGATTAATTAGCCAACTATACTTTGGATAGAGGTAATTTCAAGGCTGAATGTATCACACAACTGGAGGTACAAGGTCGAAGATTGGTGATGATGATAAATTACAATGTCCATATTTGAGAGTGAAGGTTGCGAAGAACTAGGAGGAATGGAGGATAAGAGTGTAAGAAGAATGGGAAGCAGCCATGATCACCATCCTCAAATCTATACAGAGGAGAGGGTGATGATTCTGTTTTCACTAACTCTGTTTGTTTTTTGTAGGAAATGTTACTGTATCCATTGTATTGGGAAAATTGTATACATAAATACATGGTGACGTGTCATGATACGTGGAATAGTCAATGGGTCATAAATGGTCCACAAATTGCAAACAGGCATGGACAAAAAGAGATACGAGATAAGAGGACAAAAAGAGATACGAGACAAAAGGACAAAAAGAGATACGAGATAAGAGGACAAAAAGAGATACGAGACAAGAGGATAAAAAGAGGTACGAGATAGGAGGTTAAAGAGACATGCGAGATAAGAGGCTCGAAGCCTCATCCCTATTTAAATTTAGCTACATGCGAGCAACAGGGAGAATAATGAACCTGGCTAAAGGAAAAGATACAAATACAACATTTCAAGAGTAATACATGCTGGAACCGTTAAGGAATATTTACATCCAATGTAATGATTATGTAACATAGCATTTAATGTTAATAAATTCTCATAATAACCTCATTATGATTTAGTCATAACGTGCATCTTTAAAGATTCTCAAAAGGAACTATAAAAGGATAAATATGTAATCAGTCGAAGGACAAGTAACTATTGAAATATACTCTGATTTACTAGCTTACATACTTGAATACTTCAAAATTTCTTTCTTTATTCACTTTTTTCGATTATCAGTAACTCGATTCTTCTAATTTCTAGCTTTGACTAAAAAATCTATTTTTTGGGTAAACAAATTGGTTCCGTTACCGGGAATCTAATAATCAACTATATCTCAACTTGATTTCCTTGTTCATATTAATCATGTCAAACAACAACGACAACACCCAAGGAAATCCAGAAATTCAAACGATCCAACAACTTCAAGGAGATTCTCCACGAGGCTCTCCACAAGGCTCTCCACAACGGTCTCGTGAAGGCACTCCTGATGGATCTCATACAGATGGACAGGCTCAAGTCGACAATGTTGAAAATATGAATGAGGCTTTGCAAAAACTAACTGCCTCCCAAGTCAGTAAAGCTCTTCAAGCTTTCCTCAGCCAATTACCTGATGCTCCACCCACACCAACTCCAAACAATAATACTTTGGAGAATCCCTATTCTAGATTGGTTAATTCAGGCAGCGGTGGAACTCCTAGTGAAACGCAAGAAGGAGACCCAGGTAATCCAGTTAATTCTTACAAAATCTCGTACTAACCTTGTAGAAACAGCTTAAGGAGCAAAATGAACGCATAGAACAAATACCCAGAGTATTGACCGTGATCAAATGAGTAGACATAGACAAATATTCTCAACAACCATGGAAGCCAAGTGCAGCCCTCCTCCCGATTCCAAAGAAATTTAAGATGCCTGATAGTCCAAAGTACGATGGTACATCAGATCCACGAGATCACATTATCGCATTTACCACAGGTGTCAAAGGAAATGATTTGACTAAGCAAGAGATTGAATCGGTCTTGGTCAAGAAATTTGGTGAAACACTCAGCAAAGGAGCATTAACCTGGTATTCTCTTTTACCTGGAAATTCTATAAATTCATTTGCTGAGCTTGCAGATTTGTTTATCAAAGCGCATTCGGGAGCTCAAAAAGTTAAAAAGAGAATGGAAGACATCTTCAAAATCAAGCAAGGAGATTCTGAGTTACTTAGAGAGTTCATGGATAGATTTCAACGATAAAGAATGACGCTACCGCGGGTACCTGACAATTGGGCAGCCATAGCCTTTGCTAGTAATCTGAACGAGAAGAATTCGGAAGCCACGAGTTGACTTAAAGATAGCCTTCGAGAATTCCCAGCAACAACATGAAATGACGTCTACAATAGATACAGTACAAAGATGAGGATTGAAGAAGATATCATTTTACGACATAAAACTGATGAGAAAACAAGTTCGAGGCGTGTAGAAAATGAAAGAAGAACTGGTAAAAACAGGTACAAGCCTTATATGGGACCTGCGGAAAAAGACTCAAGGTCAAAGCAAGAAAGGTACGATCACAAACTTAGACACAGGGAATCAGGCTCCTCATCAAGGTTCGGTAATGATCGAAGTACACATGGACAGCGAGATGATGACGGTTGTTTAAAATCAAGGTTTGGTGGTTACAATTTTAATGTAAGCACCTCTGAACTCGTGGTTGTTTTAAGAGGCATGGGAGATAAGGTACGGTGGCCGAAGGAGATGAGATCAAACCCAAACAGACGAAACCCTGATCATTGGTGCGAATTCTACAATGATCATGGACATAAAACTGCAGATTGTAGATTTTTGTAGAGCAAGGTGGATCATTTGTTAAAGCAAGGATATATCACTGAGTTATTCAGTGAGAAAGGTAAATAAGCATATATGAAAAATAGACAGGAGCCCCCGAAACCACCCTCACCTAAAAGGACTGTCAATGTTATAAGTGGAGGAGAAGATATCAATGGTGTCTCGTCTACCGCAGCTAATAAAATATCCAAAATAACAATCACCCATGGGAAACGGTTATGACACGTGCTTGAAAAGGAGAATATTACATTCAACGATGCAGATGTAGGAGGCCTCTTGACTCCACATAATGACGCACTGGTAATATCCTTACTAGTACATGGTACTAACGTGAAACGTGTTTTGATTGATCCAGGCAGTTCAGTGAATATTATTTTGATACGAGTGTTGCACGAGATTCAAGCTGAGGACAAATTGGTTCCAAAAGCGCATACCTTGTCAGGATTTGATAACTCTAATGTCATAATAAAAGGAGAAGCGATCTTTACCACATTTGCAGAAGGTGTTGTCAAAGATACCAAATTCCAGGTCGTAGATATGGAAATGGCTTACAATATGATTCTTGGAAGGCCATGGATCCATGATATGGATGTCGTACCATCAACTTTACATCAAGTTATTAAATTCTCATCACCATGGGGAATTTGTCAAATTAGAGGCGATCAACAAACATCCAGGAGTATTAACTCCGTTGCATATTCAACTGTTCAAAGTGAAGTCAAATAGCAATTACAGGATTCAGTTGAGGAGGGTATAACGTCAACCTTAACTGAACAAGGAAAAACAGATGTGGATTCAAGGCCTGACACTATTCAAGAACCAGAGGAAAATGAGAACATTAAAACAACGATAGAAGAGTTCGAGGCTGTGGTTTTATTTATACACTGGCCCGAAAGAAAAGTGTATATAGGAGCCAATCTCAGCCTTGAGGTAAAACGTAAGTTAATTGGATTTTTAAAGGCTAATGCAGATTGTTTTGCTTGGTCCCATTCTGACATGACAGGGATACCACTGGAGGTCATGACTCATAAATTGAATGAAGACCCATCATATCCCCAGTCAAGCAAAAGAAACGAAAGCAAGGAACTTTCAAGAATCAGGTAATTCAAGAAGAAGTTCAGAAATTGCTCAAAATAGGTTCAATTTGTGAGGTAAAATATCCTAACTGGTTGGCTAACACTGTTGTGGTTCCTAAGAAAAATGGTAAGTGACGTGTTTTTGTGGATTACACATATCTTAATAAAGCCGATCCGAAAGATTCTTTTCCTTTGCCGCACATAGATCAATTAATTGATGCTACTGCAGGACATGAACTATTAAGATTTTTAGATGCATACTGAGGTTATAACCAAATCAAATTGGATCCAGAAGATGAGGAAAAAACTTCTTTCATAACGGACATGGGGACTTATTGTTATAAGGTAATGCCCTTTGGTCTTAAAAATGCTGGTGCGACGTATCAGAGGTTTGTTACTCAAATGTTTCAAGAGCATTTAGGTAAGACCATGGAGGTGTATATAGATGACATGTTAGCTAAGACTCAGCATTCAGAGAATCATATATCGCATCTATCTGAAACATTTAAAATTTTGCGAAAATATAATATGAAATTGAACCCAGAAAAATGTGCATTTGGCGTGGCATCAGGAAATTTTTTGGGTTTTCTTGTTTCTAACCGTGGTATTGAAGTAAACCGAGCCCAAATTAAAGCTATTGAAGAAATCCCTGATGTACTTACAAATAAGAAAGATGTTCAAAGACTGACAGGAAGGATCGCAACATTGGGAAGATTCATTTCAAAGTCATTAGAAAAGTGTTTCAGGTTTTTCTCAGCCCTTAAAAAGCAAGATCACTATGAATGGAATGAGGAATGTCAACAAGCACTTAGGAATTTTAAGGCATATTTTTCAAATCCACCCCTGTTAGCAAAACCAAAGGCCGGGGAAAGGCTTTTCGTCTACCTTGGTGTTTCAGAAGTTGCGGTAAGTGCTGTTTTGATTCGAGAAGAATAAGGTAAACAATCTCCTATCTATTATGTTAGTAAATCTTTTTTAGATGCAGAGACACGATATCCACAATTAGAAAAATTAGCACTCGCTTTAATCATGGCATCTAGAAAATTGAGGCCATATTTTCAGTGTCACCCTATTGCTATAGTAACTGCATATCCCTTACATAATATACTACATAAACATGAATTATCAGGAAGGTAAGCTAAATGGGCCATAAAATTAAGTAAGTATAAAATCACGTATCTACCTAGAACAACAATAAAATCCCAAGTACTGGCGGATTTCGTGGATGATTTTAGCCAAGGGATGCAATTAGAAGCTGAAAAAGAAGTTCAGGTACTTAATGGAGCAAATCCAGGAATATGACCTTATTCACTGATGGATCGTCTAACGTTAAAGGTGCAGGGTTAGGAATTGTTTTAGTACCACCTACGGGTGAAACTATTAGGCAACCTATTAAATATCACTCCGTAACTAATAATGAAGCGGAGTATGAAGCTGTGATTGCAGGTCTAGAATTGGCACGAGAACTTGGGATAAGTCAGGTGGTGATCAAAAGTGATTCTCAGCTTGTGGTTAATCAAATGCTGGGGATTTACACAGCTAGGGAAGCAAGGATGCAACAATACTTGGAAAAGGTAAGGGAACTGATAAAGCAGTTCTAGACTTGGAAGGTCATCCATATACCAAGGGATGATAATGTTGAAGCTGACGCCTTAGCAAATCTTGCATCCATAGCTGATATAACAAACGATGCCAACGCCTCGATTATACATTTATTTCACTCAGTTCTCGAACCTGATAAGAACGAGGTAAATTTTAATAATCTAACTTGAGATTGGAGAAATGAAATCGTTGTTTTTTACAGTATGGTACCATGCCTAATGACAAGAAAAAAACATATGCTCTTCGGAAAAAGGCCGCTCGTTACTGTTTAAAGCAAGGTAACCTTTATCGAAAAATGTTTGGTGGTCCCTTAGCAAGATGCCTCAGACCTTCTCAAACAGAGTATGTAATAAGGGAAATACATGAAGTGCATTGTGGAAACCACACAGGAGGAAGATCACTGGTAAGAACTTTGATCAGGGCAGGATATTACTGGCCCAAAATGGAAGAGGAAGCAGAAAGTTTTGTGGCTAAATGTGATAAATGCCAGAGATACGGTAATAATATGCACCGACCTGCCAAATTATTGCATCCGGTTATTGCACCATGGCCATTTATGAAATGGGGGATGGACATAGTGGGGCCGTTGCCTCAAGCTAAAGGACAGTTAAAATTTCTACTCGTACTTACTAATTATTTTACTAAATGGGTAGAGGCAGGAGCATTTAAACAGGTATGAGAAAAAGAAGTCAGGGACTTCATTTGGCGTAATATCATTTGCCGGTTCGGTGTAGCAAAAGAAATTGTATGTGACAATGGTCCTCAATTTATCGGAGCTCAAGTCACAGAGTTTCTCGAAAGTTGGAAAATAAAAAGGATTACATCTACACCTTATCATCCAGTGGGTAATGGACAAGAAGAATCAACAAACAAAGTCATCATTAATAATTTAAAGAAGCGACTAGAGGAATCAAAGGGTAATTGGCGTGAAGTGCTACCCGGAGTTTTGTGGGCATATCGCACAACAATAAAAACGAGCACAGTTGAAATGCCCTTTTCTTTAGTTTATGGAGCTGAATCACTAATCCCAGTAGAAATAGGAGAACCAAGTACAAGATTCTTACAAGCGACACAAGAGTCCAATAACGAAGCGATGCAAGTTAATTTAGATCTATTAGAAGGCAGGAGAGAAGCTGGGTTAATAAGAATGGCCGCATAAAAATAAGTGATCGAGCGTTATTACAACATGAAAGCACGCCTGAGATATTTTAAAATTGGGGACTTCGTGCTTAAAAAGATTTTTCAATCTACAAAGGCAACCAATGCGGGCAAACTAAGTCCTACCTGGGAAGGACCCTACAGAGTTTGCGATATTACATAAAAGGAGCATATGAGTTGGAAACAATGGACGGGAAGGTACTTCCTTCACACTGGAATGCTGTTCATTTGAAGAGATATTACTTTTAAGAGAAAACTCACGATCAGGTATCGATATATTAAATTTTATGTTTTGAGTTGTTAAAATTTTACTAATGATTTTAGATGCTAGGCAAAATGCTCACCTGTACTAAATGATGAGTCACGACCTGTAAGGCAAAATGGAATAAACTAAAATTCCTGGCCTAGGGTTACAATAATTCTGTTAGAAATATAAACGGGCTGAGCAGTCTTCATCTATAATCGCACCCCGAGTCCCGTATGTGTTTCCTTTTCAGGAAAAGGACCAGGTGAAAAAGACTATCAAGTGCTCGAGGCTTCATACTTCAACACTCAAACACTTGGGGACTACATGCAGTAACGTGTATATAAAGGGCAATGAAGATTGAGCAAAAATCAAGCCTAAGAAGAGTCAAGTACAGAGTGGAAGTAAAGAAGTCATAGCATACATCATAGTATTCTTTCCCATAAGAACAATGGAGTCACTTCTCAAAACCCTGGTTAAGGGTAAAGACTATGTACTAAAACGGGTTATAAAGAAAAACCCTGTATCTATTGTTCCTCTTTTGTAAAAATCTGTTACAAGAAAAATAGTTTCGAGAAAGTTATAGATGTAATTCAAATACATGTAGAGTATTACTCAAAACTTGTCAAAGTTCATAAATGAAAACTTGTCTAAGTTGTTGCAAATAAAACATGTGTGTTCCTATTTCTTTTATCGTATAATAAACACCATTATGAAGTGGAGATGTCTTCTTCATCAAGTGTTAAAATATAAAAGGGACTTCTTTTATAAAACTCATATCATTTAGTCATGAGGATAATGAAAGCATTTTTAGAGAATAAAAATGCAGTCTATTCTTTAAGTCCTTAAAAATAAAAGGCACGAATAGAACAGATGGAGGTTTAAAGACAAACTTCTTAATATTTTAAAACTAAAGACTAAGTATAAAACTTAGTCATCAAATTGTTCATACAAAAAGTGCCCCGTGAACAAAGCTTGGGGACTTGAACTTCTTTAACTAATAATTGGGAGTCTGACTAAGAAAAAATATCACAAGAAACCAAAAACTTTGAACATGTATTTCCAGATCGGCACCTCCAAAAAGGGAATTTCAAACAAATTACAAAAACCTTTTAAGAAGAAGGAACTGAAGAAAGATCATCAGCATGCTCAACCGGGACTGCATCATCAGCAGCTAAAGATTGGTCTTCAATAACCGTATTGGTAGCATCCACATGCAATATCTCAGCTTGACTAACAACAATAGGCACAGATGAACTTAAGAAAAGTGTAACACTCGTGGCAATCTCAACAGACACGGGGACTTCAGATGCGACATATACAAGAACTTCAGCTGCGGGAGTCTCAACCAACGAAGTTTCAATTAAAGAAGTCTCAACCAAAGGAATTTCAGTCGCGAGAGGACCAGCTTCGGGAGATGAAAAATCTTGTGGCTACTGCGTTTAATGTCTTCATTCACCTTAGCTAATTCAGATTCAAGGTTGAAATTTTCTTGGCTCATTTCTACCAAGGTGTCACGACGAGACTTTAGAAAAGTCCAACTCACTTCAACATTGGTTGACTCCTCGAGAAGTTCATAATCTTTCTCCCAGGCAGCAACTTCATTCTTAAGTTCCTCATTCTTAACTAAAACTGAATCATAAGATGATTAAAGTGTGGTGTGAGAATTTTCCAGAGAATGGATCTTGTCTGCAGAAGCTCGTAATTCTTTTTGTACCCGAGTAAGCTCTTGTGCTACCTCTCCCGCATGCATCTCTTTCTGAGTCAGCAAAGCCTTTAAAGCCCTATTCTCTTCAGTGACCTTGGATAACTTTTTCGAAAAGGAAGATTCAATGCGCTCTTTTTCCTTCTTAGACTGGACTGAAGTAGCCTTAATCATCGCCAGTTCAGAGGTTAGAGTTTGAACTTGATTCTCCCAGGCACTTTTTCTTTTTGCCAAATTTTCCATATCGATCTGTAAACTTTTGAACTGGCCCTTCCAATTATTGGCCTCCAATTGAGAGCCACGGGAAGCTTCTTCTGCATCATGAGTAGCCTTCTCTAAATCACGACCTAGTTTCTCTAAAAGGGGGACTCGAGTCATAAGTTCAGTAACAATGAGATTGGCCTACTCAAATAAATAAAAAAGAAGATAAGGTTAGGGCTCTTGAAGTGAAAAACCTTAATAAAATAATAAACCAGAAAATACCTTCAAACTTGCATGCACAGTATCATTCATGAGGGTCATATTACTATGACTCTCAAGTTTAGCCTTCTCAATAGGGCCAATCAGAGTCTCAAGCCACGTATCAGCTTGCCCAGACTTCCTTAAAAAGGTTGTTGTGGGCAGAAACTTCAATGGTCACGCTCCTCATAGCAGAACCCCTACTTGATGAACCCGCTTCCATATGATGAACAATGAGGGGAGAGACTATTAAAGGAGGGGCAGATGAGGAAGGTATGGAAGTAATGGATGATGAAGGCAAGGAAACGATCACAGGAATGGTAGTGGTAAAAGAAGACAGAGGAAGTTCATTTAGAACTGGACCTAAAGGACCGCTACTAAAACCATTAATAAAAAGTTGGTTTATGGATTCATGAGTGTCTAGAGGAGGGGAGACATCATCATCAGGAATGATCACCTGGGTAATAACAGGCTCATAAAGAGGTAGATTAAGAGAGACATCAGCCTCGTCTTCAGGGACGATACATCTCCTAGATCGTGGTCTTGATATCAGGGAACCCTCGCCCTCTTCTTTAGAATCATCTTTTACGAGAGATTTTCTTTTTTCAGACCTCGGAGCTATATCTTGATCTTCGGATCCCAAGAATATGTCTTGATCACGAGATGCCAAGATAGCCTCTGAAGTAACTCCTCGAATGGCAAAACCTGAAGAAAAAGAAGGTTAAATGCCAGAGCAACAAGGATATAGATAAGGTAAAAATAAAAATCCTTACCATGAGTTTTTACTTTCCAACCACAATGGGGAGAAAGATTTCTCCACGATCTACCCTCCATCGGGGCAATCTTCAGTAACTTATCTACCCAACCACGGAAGTTGGGCACAAGTTCCACAATGCCCATGGTTGCTGAAAAGAAAGAGAGACGAGATTAAGGAAAACAAACAAACCTGAAAATAAAAAAAAAGGGCACAGGAAAAAATTTAATACTCACGTGCAAAATTCCACTTCTCCGAGAAGCGTACGTTCTTTTCACCCACTAAACCAACAGTGGGAGCAGCAACGTACCGAGCATACCAACCACGATCTTTATCATCCTCAGGGCTAACTAAAACCCTCTTACTCCTAGCTGCTAAACCAAACACACCGTTTTGAAAAAGCCTTGGTGAGTAAAGATGAATCAGATGGGGAAAGGTGAATTTCTTATTGGCAAGATACCTCAGCCAAGCAACAACTCTCCATACAATCGGATCAATTTGGCCCAAACACACATTGAAAAAAGGTAAAAATCTAGAATAACCGGGTCAATGGCCGGTTTAAACCCCAGAGTAAAGGGATATGTGTAGACAAAGGAATATCCTATTAAGTAGGATGTAATTCTCTGATTAGGGTTAGGAACGATAATTGGGAAATCATCACTCAAATGACAGTCTTTACGAACTATGGGGGCTAAAACTTCTGTGATTTGAGTAGGATAAGGGTCAGCACAATCTAGAGATTCGATTTGAGTTTTAAAGGATTCTCTATCACGGTGAAAGGAAATTTTAGATGGAACTATTTCTTCAACTAAAGGCTCACGAAGTGGCTCGGAAGATTCTTTGTTACGAGAAGAACTCCTTTGAGAATGTGAACCTCTAATTCCATAATAGGGACCAGAACTAGAAGGAGGAGTTGACATAATACCACGAGTGGAACCTAGGTTACAGAGTCTACCTCCTCTTCTATGCCTTACCAGAGCATTAGGGAAGTTATCCCGAATGGGAGTTATTTTGGGGTTAGAACTAGATGAAGCCATGGAAGCAGAGGTCGGAGTAAAACAAGAAATAATAAAGAAAATTTGAAGGGTAAAAGTGTTCAATACGCTTTATGTGGAACAAGACAAGAAGAGAGGTTATATTTATACTAATAGATAATTGAAAAAGAAAAAAAGTACGATGATGAAGAAACCATAATGATGATAACTGATACTTTGTGAAAAGTGAAGCCGAAAAGAAAGCTTAAAAAAGTGCTACAAAATAGTGTAACCAATGAGAAGGTGACACGTGTCTAGTGCATTAAAAGGAAGTGACAGTTGAAGCGTCAACTTTGTCAGAGCATTAATGGTGACAAAAATTCTCCTTTAATGAATTCCACTTCCCAAATATTTAAACTGATGAATAAATGGAAAGTGGGGGGACTATCTGTATTGGAGAAAAGTGTATACATAAATATATGGTGACGTGTCATGACACGTGGAATAGTCAATGGGTCATAAATGGTCCACGAATTGCAAACATGCGTGGACAAAAAGAGATACGAGACAAGAGGATAAAAAGTGATACGAGACAAGAGGACAAAAAGAGATACGAGACAAGAGGATAAAAAGAGGTACGAGACAAGAGGTTAAAGAGACGTGCGAGATGAGAGGCTCAGAAGCCTCATCCCTATTTAAGTTTAGCTACATGCGAGCAACGGGAAGAATAATGAACCTGGCTAAAGGAAAAGATACAAATACAAGATTTCAAGAGTAATAAATGCTGGAACCGTTAAGAAATATTTATATTCAATGTAATGATTATGTAACATAGCATTTAATGTTAATAAATGCTCACAATAACCTCATTATGGTTTAATCATAACGTGCATCTTTAAAGATTCTCAAAAGAATCTATAAAATGAGAAATATGTAATCAGTCGAAGGACAGGTAATTATTGAAATATACTCTGATTTACTAGCTTACCTACTTGAATACTTCAAAATTTCTTTCGTTATTCACTTTTTTCGATTATCAGTAACCCGATTCTTCTAATTTCTAGCTTTGACTAAAAAATCTATTTTTTTGGTTAAACATCCATGCCTTACTACTTAATACAAATTCAATGGGTGATATTAGCACCTAGTGCTCATTCCCTTGAAGGAGTATTAGTAATAGGCATAAGCATGGAAGCAAGGAGGAACTCCAGTATAGTACGGTCGACTTACAGTCATCGAAAGATGGCTTTTGACATCCAGCACCCTAGTGCTTCAATCCTTCATCTGAACTCCAGTAATTTCACCATGAAGTTACAAGTAAAGGATTCACAATACTGGAGTTATAACAAAAGAATTTGCAGGAGTTTAATCGCGACAATCATGTCATTTATGGGTGTGTTTGGGCTGTAAAATGCAACATTATGCAAGGAGGAGAAGAAACGCATCAAGGATACGGCAAGACAGTGAATGGTACGCTACTGAACACTACACAATTTGGGGATGATCACATGAGCTCCATACACAAGGAAGATACAACTAGAGCTTTGGAAGGAAAACTAATGGCTACACAACTGAATTCGTTCTTGTATCCAGTTCTGAATAAGGAGTATGAACGAAATTCAAACATGTGATTCAATTGGGATCAGAGGCGGACCCTGGATTCAGTAATCGCGGGGCACCATGACATTCAATATAAATTTATCACTATTCGTAGAGATTGATACGGGGGCCTATACTAATATTTGACTATTTCTTGAAGACATTTGCATGTATATATATATTTTTTGCGAAAGTTACCGGGTGCCCGTGACCCCTCTTATTAAGCTCTACTTCCGCCTCTGATTGAGATGGTATAGCATGGCCGGTTTATTTCCTTTTTAGATTACAATTTGTACTATCACCGTTGAGTACTATACTCAACTTTGATAATAGGAGCTATGTGACTGTCAAAGTTTTTTTTTTTTTATCTTATGAGACCTCCTGCCATTTTGTTCTCTTTATTTTTAAATATATATAAAAATTAACCTTATGCCTCTGGCATAGTGAATTTGCTAAAAAAAAAAGTTCTCGCAAGGTAGTGGGCATGCAATTGTTCATACACTACTACTAGAATAAGTTACTAGCAGCATCTACTGGCAGAGGCGTATCCAGCTTGAGGGGTATGTTCACGGGAACCCATATTCCTTTTCATTAAATCATGTATAATAAATTTATATTTCTTCCAAATTACTTAAATATATGTATGTGTATCCTTGCTCAAAGACTCTTATGGTGTAATTGTATTTGGTGCACCTTTACCGGTGAAATTGACGGTTCAAATTCCACTCTGAACGGTCTTGTTTTCGGCATGGAGTATAAATATATGTGAAAATTATTAAAAGAATATAATTTTGAACTTATAATTTCAAAAGTGTAGTGGATTTATGGTAAGAAACTAAAGTTAAATCCGTTAAATGTAAAATTCTAGATGCACCTCCTTACAACAGTGCACCCATCATTCTGAAATTCTGGATCCGTCTCTGTCTACTGACATCTTATATTTCGGTATACCGAAATAATTACTTGAGTCTCGTTATAACACTTTAACCTTCTTTTTTACTAGCCTGTTAGGCCAAGCTTATTTTTGGCCAAAAATATTTTTTTTGGCCAAAAATTGAGGTGTTTGGCCAAGCTTCTGAAAGGATAAAAGTGCTTTTGAGGAGAAACATGAGCAGTTTTGGAGAAGTAGAAAAAAAGTAGCTTATCTCCAAAAGCACTTTTTTGAAAAAAATACACTTAGAAATAATTTTTTAAAGCTTGGCCAAACACTAATTGCTGCTCAAAAGTGCATTTCAAACTAATTAGCCAAACACAAATTCCTTCTCAACAAAAATACTTTTGAGAAAAATATTTTTAAAAAAAAATACTTATCAAAATAAACTTATTTTTGCAACTTGGCCAAACTGGTAACAGAAACTTTCTTTTGCCATCGGTCCTTCACTTGGAGTCGCTGAGATTATGCCCGTGAGTTTGAAGAAAAGAAAAACAAAAAATAGTTTCAAATCAGATATAAATCCGTAACTACTTATAACCTGTGGATAGTTTCAAGAATTGAGACTGGGCAAGTGGCAACACAGTAAAATCGAGGGTGGTTGCTTTTTACTGAGCAGCCAGGTGTTATTCATGCGCCCACTCAACCCTCTGCTGTACTACTCCATAAGGTCCATTGTCCTCAAAACACATTATTTTACTATTCTAAAAACCCTTCTCTGCACCGGTGTGCTTCAATGACCGACTCTGTGGACATGTCGCTGGATGATATCATCAAGAAAAACAAACAAAAGGGCAATGGTGGACCACGTTCCAGAGGTCACATCTTCGACGGCTATCAAAAGCGGCGCAGTGTGCGGGTTTATGGTTCTGGGACTTATAGGGGCGGACCAAGTCGCCGTTGCAGAATGACGCCCTACTCAATGCCGCAGGTACCAGGCTGTTCCTATTCATATTCTTTCTCGCCTGTAAAACTAACATTCTTGAAAAATATTGCAGCTTTTTCCCGAGCCAGACAAGATGATGGTTGGAGGGTCAGAGTGGGATTATGGGAATAAGCTATTTGTATCTAATCTCGATTACGGGGTCTCCAACGATGACATCAGGGTATAAACCCTCTTTTCTTCTATTTCTCAACAAACCCACCTTAGCTCAGTTGGACTGTAGAGTTTCTTCTATTTCTCATATGAAAAGAAATTCCGGTGGATTTGCATTAATTTTATGAGGCAGGATAGGATTCTATGCGGAAACTTAAAATTGCTTTTTCTCCTATAGCTGTATTTTCTGTTCTTTGCATTTAGATCTCTTATAATTTTTCTCAAACACATCGAATGATAATATAATTTTACTTTATTGGTCAAACTTAACGTGTTCTTGGCGCTGTACTGCCTGGTTAGCACCCTTGTCTTCTACATTATTGCATTTTCCATTCATGAATGGAACAACTTAGGTTTATACTCTTAACTCTCCCCTTACTATTGTAGTATAAAAGATGAAGTAACTTTTCAGCTATTTTCTATATTACTCTTTCCATGTTTATGAATGAACAGAGAATTGACTCTCTATGGATGTTGTAGCACCTAATTTCTTACTAGTAGACTCCTTAATTCTCGCTGTTATTAAGAATGATGGTACTCTGTGCTTTAAATTGAGAGCTTTTGATCTCAAATTGTAGTTGCAATACTTTCTTGAAGCAACTATTCTGATGAGAAGTCCTCTATCTGGATTGTTCAGCTGCTGTTTTCAGATGTCGGTGAACTTAAAGAGTACGCGCTGCATTATGATAAGACTGGCAGATCAAAGGTACTTTGACAAGCCACACCTTCCTTAGACATTTTCCTGAGACATGTAGTGTAATATATTCAAGTTGAGGTAATTCTTGTATAGGGAACTGCAGAAGTGGTTTTCACACATCGCTCTGATGCTTTAGCTGCTATGAAGAGATACAACAACCTACACCTTGACGGGAGACCAATAAAAATTGAGGTGATGTTTGTGACTCATCCAGTGCCTGCAATATTGCCTGATATTGCACAGGAAAATCCGCAGGGAACTTTTCAGAGGTAAATGATCTGCTCCTTCTGGCTTTATTGTCGAGGGAAAGATTCAAATTGTCTATGGTATTGTTACAAGCAAGTGATAACTCTAGAGTAGAGTGATAGTAATAAGATCATTTTGGAGCTAATGATTGAGTTGTAATTTCCTTACTAATGAGCCCGTGCCTACATGTAATGACGCTTTTAAAGAACTGTTTTGGCAGCAGACAAGGAGTTGCAGCAGATGGAAGGGCTCATAATAGTAGGAGAAGCGGCCAAATGATTGGACGGGGAGGTTTTATCGATAGAAGCCATCATAAACCTGTCTCAGCCGACGATCTTGATGCTGATTTGGACAAATATCATTCTGATGCTATGCACATTAAGTAATATCTTTTAACTTTTCAGTCCTATGGTCCTCTGTTCAACTTGAGCCATCTCCAACAACAAAAGTGCATTTTGTCCTAGATGGAGAAATCATTGACACCATATAGTTTGTAGGGTGTATAGATAGCTTGCTAAATACCCATTATCTAACTTAGCTCACTTTGTTTGGATCGTAATCTGGATATACGTTTCATCACTAGTGCATCATCGTGGCGAGAGCATTTAACATTGTTCATTTTATGGTGATTCCACAATGTTTTTCTTGCAGTACACATTGTTCCCTCCCGATCCTTTAATTGTGTGCTTAGTCTGCACCGCCTGTCCATTTTTATTTTTCTTTTGGTTCAAAATACTTAATACTTATATAATACTAAGGTTGAACCTTACAAGGAGCAAAAGGCGACATACACAGTGGCCTAGGGGAGTGACTTCGTGGTAGGTCGTGACAAAAAGGGGATGCCTGTTGGAAACTAGTACTAGGGACAAGTTAGTGCTGCAGATTTTTTTTTACTTGGTCAGGCCATTTCCAACCTTGCCCCCATTTTTGGTCCCCAAAATTTCCCATTTTGGGGATAACTTACTCCAACCATTCCCACATTTTTTCCTCCAAATTTTTTTATATTCTTCTCTCTCTTCTATATTATATTATTATCTTTCAATTCAATTTTATTTTTTAATTTTCATTAAACAAATTTCATCTTTTACTGTATTAATTTGTAATTTTCATAATTAAAAAAATTTCATAAAATTTTAAATAATATAATTTGTAAGCAATTATTATAGATTAACTAATAATTCAAATAAAAGTAAAATCATTGCGATACAAGATTAATTAAATACATATTACATAACGATAAAATTCATTCGAAATACTAGATAAATATTCAACTTCAACCTCTAGTATTCTCCCATAAATGATCTATTAATGCATTACGAAGTGCAAAATGAGCATCTTTGT